>JAODUO010000502.1:37500-160000 GCA_025642075.2 Ridgeia piscesae
CCTTAGCCCACTTAGCCCTATCGCGCTTCCGGTTGCACTGTACCATGCGTTGATGAATCTTATACGCTGATTGGTTGATTTACCGACAACCAATGATATCGTATGTTACACGCGGCCGGTTTGATGGTGTTCTTTGGAGCCTACTGGTGAAGAGGATGGCGTATAAATATCTCTCCAAGGAAGTTCTCATAGGTTTTGACAAATATCAGGTAATGCAGTGCATTAGTAATGACAATGCTTCGAGACTTTGTTACGGCAAAAATGTTCTAACTGCACAATAAAGTGATACAGCATAGTAGACAAGTATGTGACTCTAACCTCAAGTGACCCTGCCCACTTCCGTTCACAATTGTTTCGAAGTTTATTGCATATAGCCATAGGTATCTTGTTGCTGGTCGGTTGTGATTACTGTTTTACAAATAACTTGTTCTCATAGTATGTAGCAAAACTAAGCACTAGGATGGCTGCAATGAATATAACTATTATGGGCGTCGCATACTTTACCGTTACTGTCAACAATCCATGAATCAGACCAGCCCGTCCGTGAACTGTGTCGGGAGTCGTACCATGTTAGGGTAGTAGTGCATGTTGTATATTGGTTGTCATGGCAAACTTCAATTTATTCGGTTAGTGATGGAGATAACGTTTACTGAGTTAAACTGTGATGTATAAAATTGGAAACCTTTAGCATAAGGTTTTGCAAAAAGTGTATAATCCCGGGCTAACACCACATTAATGTGTCACACAATTCCATTGACCTTTATTGGGGTCCCCTTAATTATGGAGATATGCAAAGTATCTTGGGTAAAACTATGTTATCTACACAGCCCAAGAGCAAACGTCCTCATGTAGTACTGATAACCTATAGAGTGAACTGAGTGTCATGTGGTTCCGCCTTATAGCGAAATTGTCACCATTCGTAGCAACAGTCTGTTCCGATGAGTGTATGTTTTGATCCCAGTGTGCTAGACTGTCAGATTTCTATTGTCTGAGTAGTTGAGACGATCAGAATACTTAGTTCTTGGAAGCTTAGTGTGGTATATTATTAGTTAAAATCCCAATACTGCTCCATACGCCAATATAACTGCCAACATGCACTGTGCCTCACAGTTATAGATCCAACTTGCTGGCAGCTGTTTCTGTTTTGTTTCTTTGATAAGCCACACTGTGACTGATTTGCCATGCTATACATTTAGTTTTGACACTAAGCTGTCATTTTGTGCACAAGTGTAAATATTTCAAATAAACTGACAATCTGATGACATTTTGAATGCAAACATCCCCATAACTCCATGTTCGTACACGTATGCGCAGTTCCAAAAAAGCATTGACCAGGTCAGTGACTACAATATCTACGGTCACTTGTTTAGTGTCCGTTTATCATTGGAGGCCCGACTTTACACTGGTTCAACAGTGCAGTTTTCCACATTGTATCATAATTGTTGAATATATTTTACTAAAAGTTGGATACTTCATCTTTCTATGGATCCTTCAGACAGCTACTCTGGTTGCTTATCAAATCTGCATCTTCCAAAATTGTGCACAAAAACTTTGGAAGATGCAGTTCTATGAAACCAGTTACATTTTGCCATCAAAATATCCTGAATTAATAAATAATGTCTTTGCAAAGGAGAGAACTGATCAAATGAATAGTTTAAGAAATATTTGTACAAATGGGAGTATTAATGTCATCTGCTGCATATTCTTTAATCACAACATTGGATTAGCCTTGACAAAGTTACCCCTTCTAAAACTCATGACTCACTGGTTTATAAGATTGTTTGATGTTCTTTTAACAATGTGTCACATAGCCAAATACCTTCTCTGTTTCAGTATAGTGCGGTAGACACAAGCCCTGTCAGCAATTATGTTAGCCATCCTCTGTGGAACAGCATTGTTAAGGTACGGTAGACATAATTATGATCATAAAACTTGCAAACACAACTTGTATGAGCTGGTAAAGTCTGCTTCATGTAACATAATTTTATACCCGTCATTTTCTTAGTTGTTAAAAAAAATGTGCTTTAAAGGGTATTTAGTAGAGGTAATTTGTAACAGGAAGTCTGCTGTCTAGAATATGGGAAAGTTAAACATCAAAATGTATTGCCGTTAGCTCTGCTCGCCTCAGCATTATTACCAACCAATTTTTTTAAACTAGATGTTTTGTTTACCATTTGAACATGTTGCAGGTGGAATCTTTCAAATAGTGAACATTGTTCTGATCTTAATGAAGTAATTAAACACAATTTGGCAGAGAGTAAATCTTCAACACAACATATATAACATAATATTAAATGAAAACAATTAATCTGCACAATGCTGATACTATTGCTTTTATATGTCACAGATGTTTAAATTTGTTACAAATACAGTTTAACCTGTAGAAATCTACTAGAATTTGATATAGATGTAGTTTGTACACACCCCTGAACTGGGCAGCAATCCCAGATTGGTATTGATGTTGTTGAAATAAAGTTTTATTAGACTTTATTGTTATACACAGAAGTATCTGTCTTCATTTCAGGTCTATCCAAAATGGTTGGCACCAAACGTGCTAACACTGGCTGGTTTTCTATTCATCGTCGCAAATTTCATCCATTTGACTTACCATGACAACTACTTTTATGCGTCTGACAACACACATCCAGAGTACGCACCTGTTCCACAGTGGGTCTGGCTCGTCACAGCTGTCTTTGTGTTCGTTGCCCATGTGCTCGGTAAGTTGTGTAACCCTTCCTGGTCACAGTCAGATGTTTTTAGCTAGTTCTTTGGGCTAATTTCAGAACTGTGTGAGAAGTACGGTGGCTCTAGCTTGTTGTAAACATCACCCTGGCTCATATGTTCATTACAGTTCAACATGAGGATGGTTCACAGAATCTGGAACAGTGTGAACCCTTTATCTTTTATTGCGACACTCCTTGTAAGGTTTTACTGTACAATATTCCATGATTGATTGACAGTCCTAATTCATGCTGTCTTGTGAATTGATGCTAAAACACTGCTTGCTGCCTGCTTATTGGTTAAATGCATGCTAAGCTAGGGGGTCATGGCACTGTGCTACAGTATCCCTGGCTGATTGTCTCTGCAAAATTATGAACGTACCTGGGGTAGTCAAAGTATAAAAATAATAGCAATTGACTTTGCCAGTAGCTACCGCGTCAGCTGTGGGAACAATGCAAATACCCGGCCCAGTTTGAAGATGGATACACAACTGGCACTGGTTTAGTAATGACCCTTCTGCATCCTAAACATTGCATGTAACATGGGCAGTGTGTGGCTGAAACCCACAAATATAACATGTCCTCATGGCGATTTCATTGGCTAATGTTAAGGAGAAATTTTTCAAAGAGATGTGCTAGGGATAGTGAAAGCTTGTATTGGCTCAGCAGCAGTGCCCCCTGGTGTTTGAGGATGGTTAAATGTTCACATTAAATTTTTTTTTATCTTGGAGTCTGAATGCATTGTGAAAACTTTATTTAGATGAATTTTTTAGTACAGCTATTATCAGAATACACTGTCAGACCGTTCGCAGTGTACTACAGCATTTGCTTCTCCAATCCAGATGGCACCGATGGCAAGCAGGCTCGTCGGACGAACACGTGTGGGCCACTGGGGGAGCTCTTTGACCATGGTCTGGACAGCTGGGCAGTGTCGTTGCTGACCATCACTGTATTCTCGATCTTTGGTCGTGGCGATTTCAGTGTCGGCATCGAGCGGCTCTTCTATCTCTTTCTCCTCACGATTTATATGTTCCATATCACGCACTGGGAGAAGTACAACAGTGGCGTCCTCTATCTGCCGTGGAGTTATGATATATCGCAGTATGTAAGTAGTCGCAGCAGTTTGTTTACAGCTATTCGTCGTCTAATAATAACAGTTATACAGTAGCAACACTCAGTAGTTTGTACCATGGGTGGATCTACAGAAAGAAAGAAAGAAAAACTTACTTAGCTGTGTTTATAAAAAAAAACTTGAAACATATTTGTTTGAAATTGCTTTTTTTTCATAAATGTTCAGCAGTTCCATGCTCCAGTGAAGACTCTTGCCTGTCCCCATTTATGGCCACACAAAATGCATTATTTTGTTGTGCCTCTGAGCTTGAATTATCAAGGATTTAGGCGCTATAGAAGTATTACAAATACTATTACTATAACTAATTTGTGCTGTGCATATTGTTTTGGCAGTGGATAAAGATATGTGACAGTGATTTCGATGGAGATGAGATATGAGATAAAATAGGATTTGCCGTCTTAAGAAATATACAGGCGAAAGCTGAAATCACCATCAAATACAATGCCCAGATTACAGACGTCTGATGGTGATGTATCAGTACCAAGACATTTATTTGAAAAACTGTTGATAACCTGATTCGTTGTTGTTTTGTGCTAATGACAACTAGGTCTGGTTCATCTGGAATGAGCATCAGTGTACTTGCTTCCATCAGGGACATATTTAAAATTGACAATGTAAATTGCTGTATGGTGAAGGCATGTTTCACATTTTACACAGCTAAATAGTAGTCGACATCCATAATAGCAGCATGACACCACCACTCACAATATGATCCTTTTTTGACACAGTTGACTCCGCAATCCATTCATGGGTACATATTGTTTCATCTCCCTATCTGATGCACAGGAATTTCTGCCAACCCTAATCCCCACAACATTGTGGATTGAAGCAAGTATGCTTATGTTAAACCGGCATTTCAAAATCTAATCTCAGTGTTCTGTAAAACGTTTTTACTAATTACCTCTATGGAGACATTTATACTCAGTCCGCATATCATTTATAAATCCAACAATGCTCTTCTTAAAATGGGGCTGAAACGCTTTTGCAGATTTCCACATTTAGCTAGGTTTTCAGTGGTTATTTAATTGCTTATAGTGTAAGGGGAATTTATATACGGGAGCATATATTTATCACCAAATTCTCTCTAGGTATTTGTGATGACATTTCAGTTGTGCTATCTAGTGACATCGGTGGTGATGGAAAAAGAATTTGCAGACTGTTTTATATAATTGTTTTCAAGATGGTTTCTTAACGGCCAATGACAATGGTTGACTTGTGTGGCCCATGTTGTGATAAATTGATGGCAACTGGCAAAGAGTAGTGTCTTTTCTGACATTGAACAGAAGTATAAGATGATCCATTATTAATTGTGGAGCTAGTGATGATGACATTTGAGAGATAAAAGGTTGTTGAACTGCTAATATTAAATTAGCCTGGTCTCAGTGCCATTACATATATACCAGTACGTGAACCTGTCAAGACAGTCTGAAAGCTAGTTGTTGTGTTGACTCTGACATCGTGGTGGTTTTATTTTGCTTCCATCTTCATGTCTCACTTGAGCCTTTTGAAGGACTGCTAATTTATTGATGTCGTACTGTATTTTGATGACCGTCTTCCACTTCATGATAATTTAACAAGATTTAACAAGATTGCCACCTAGAGATTCAACTCTAGAAGGCAGGTGGACTAGGAAGCCATTTGGCTTATCGAGAGTCCAACCTATCTATCTAAGTATACCCCGCCCGTCTTAGGTATATGTCGATTTTATTTTAAATATATTAACACTACTAGCACCTACACAATCAGCTGATAATTTATGTCAGTCAAGGCTGTTGCATTTACTAATGTTATGTGTTTTAATTTCCAGGGCATGGTCGTAATATATTTGATGACCTACTACCTGGGAACGGGAATATGGAAGTTTTACGTGCCGGGGCTAACGAGTGTGGCTTCGGGAATAGTCATTGAGATCTCATTATATCGTGAGTACATGTTTATGTTTCTATCTCACCATATCTCAGTACATCTCATTATATCGTGAGTACATGTTTATGTTTCTATCTCACCATATCTCAGTACATCTCATTATATCGTGAGTACATGTTTATGTTTCTATCTCACCATATCTCAGTACATCTCATTATATCGTGAGTACATGTTTATGTTTCTATCTCACCATATCTCAGTACATCTCATTATATCGTGAGTACATGTTTATGTTTCTATCTCACCATATCTCAGTAAACTCAAATGAGTACATGTTTTTATGTTTTCTGTCTTTTTTTACCATATCTCAGTACATCTCATTATATCGTGAGTACATGTTTATGTTTCTATCTCACCATATCTCAGTACATCTCATTATATCGTGAGTACATGTTTATGTTTTTCCCCATTTTCACCAAAATCTTCAAGTTTTTTTTACGGGGGGGGCCTCCCGCTATAACACGGTAGTTGGGGTCATAAACGAGGCGCGTTATAGACGAGGCGCGTTATACATATATTCCGCCAGGGGCGCCACCATCTCCCCAAAACGCCACAACAGCAACCGAAGCCAATGTGCTGGTTGCACGGTCTATGCATGATTTATAAAACTAATTGACATTGACAACCAATGTAAATGTGTATTACGTTAAAATAATATACACTGTCGAATGTTGAACTGAGTAAAACCTGCGAATGGTATACAGTTTTGAAATAAATTCAGAGCCAACGCGCCTCGTCTGGCGATGCGAACTGAGGCGGAGTGATAACACAGTACTGCTGTCGCAGTCTAAAATAATCTTGAACTCAGTAGCCAAAACACACAAATGAATTGACATGTTGCCGAAGTCGGTCAAATGTTAATACCGAAATAGTTGCGCTCATTATTGGCTTGATTTCATCTTTCAATTAATCCCAAAATATAGATTTAGATCACACATTTACTGAGCCGATTTATAATGCAATTCACCATGGTTTGAGGCTACTGCGGTTCATACGCAGTTGACGAATTTGTATATTTGCGCACAAGTAAAGGTTTTTTCGTAGACATAGTGAAAACATAACGTAACTATTAGCCTGCCATTTCAGTATCATATTTTTTTCGTCACCGCCCGATTCGTAAGCAATTTAATTGCCATTTAAAAATTCAAAAGCCGCATTTTGCAAAATTCTTTGTTATTAAAGTTAATAATGATTTTTTTTGTTTTGTGGAAAAATATGTGAAAAACTGATAACGTTTTTTAAATTTTTTCTAACCTGTTGAGGCTTCTTTGTTAATTCCATTGTGCTGTGGATTTGTCAATATGAATATCCAATTGGGTTATCCCGAAATATTATCATTGCGTCCCCGATTAAAAGTAAAGCATGGTTGAAGTCTTCGTGATGCAATGAACTATAATATATAAATTTAAGCCGACAGTTTTGCAAAATTACATTTGTTATTAGGAACGTTACAGTACCACTGTATTGTTTAATTTGAGGTTAGTGTGTGTAAACTGTAACGATGTCTTTCTTTCCTTGCAGTTGGTGCTATCTTTTTATCTGTGCCATTGTCGCTGTGGAATGTCTATGCGTAAGTACTACCAATTGAGTTGTTAGAAATGTTGATCATTGGCAGCAAGCCCCAACGACAGCGACTAGTTGATGTTTCAGTCAGTCTATGATCCACCCAACACACTGAATGAAGATACAAGTGTGACATGTTTCAGTCAGTCTATGATCCACCCAACACACTGAATGAAGATACAAGTGTGACATGTTTCAGTCAGTCTATGATCCACCCAACACACTGAATGAAGATACAAGTGTGACATGCCTAAGTCAGTCTATGATCCACCCAACACACTGAATGAAGATACAAGTGTGACATGCCTATAACACACTGAATGAAGATACAAGTGTGACATGCCTAAGTCAGTCTATGATCCACCCAACACATTGAATGAAGATACAAGTGTGACATGTTTCAGTCAGTCTATGATCCACCCAACACACTGAATGAAGATATAAGTGTGACATGTTTCAGTCAGTCTATGATCCACCCAACACACTGAATGAAGATATAAGTGTGACATGTTTCAGTCAGTCTATGATCCACCCAACACACTGAATGAAGATATAAGTGTGACATGTTTCAGTCAGTCTATGATCCACCCAACACACTGAATGAAGATATCTTAAGTCAGTCTATGATCCACCCAACACACTGAATGAAGATACAAGTGTGACATGCCTAAGTCAGTCTATGATCCACCCAACACACTGAATGAAGATACAAGTGTGACATGTTTCAGTCAGTCTATGATCCACCAACACACTGAATGAAGATACAAGTGTGACATGCCTAAGTCAGTCTATGATCCACCCAACACACTGAATGAAGATACAAGTGTGACATGCCTAAGTCAGTCTATGATCCACCCAACACACTGAATGTAGATACAAGTGACATGTCTATTTTACAAGTCTTCAGTCCTCAACAGAACACAACAAATTAATAAAAAATATGGTATTAGTTTTGTTCCAACTGATTGATCCTTGAAAGTTTGACAACCAATGAATGTAGAAAAATCCTTTCGAAGCAATATTCTAAAGAGTGGAATGAGTCGTCAAACTGGTCTGTCTACTCAACCTGGCCGCTCCAGATCAATAAGCTACTCAGAACCAATTTCCGTAACGAGTTGTAATGTCTAATGTACCAGACAGGTGTTGTGATTAATATTGTATGAGACAAGTCACTGCTGTGTTAGGGCCTAGTTTTACAAGGCGTACAAATGTTGTGTTTAATATTTCATTGAAACTGTACGTTGTGTTGGTCACATGTTGTAATAACATTAACCACATGGTGCATTGGCAGTGTGTTGTAGCAACCATGTATTGACTTGACTAAGTATCATATTGACCATGAATTGTATTAACCACATGTCATACTGTACACTTGTCAAATTGACCATTGGTCATATGTCAATGACCATGTGGATTATTCTTCAGTTATCGTATTGTCCACTTGTCACAGTGACCAACTGTCATATTGACCATAAATTGTATTGACCATGTGTCATATTTTATCCACCTATTTTATTGACCACATGTCATTAACTATGTGTCATATTGACCACTTGTTATATTGACCACCTGCCGTATTAACCGTGTCATATTGACCACCTGTCGTATTAACCGTGTCATATTGACCAGGCGTTGTGTTGACCACATGCTATATTGCTACCTATCAATGTTCAAACAGACTCTAAAGACACACATGTTCAAAGCAGAATACTACTAACATATTTGAGCATTTACTGCTCAATTCATACTTTATTTATCTACCTATTATTGCATATGTAAATAATGTTTAAAATACAGTTTTTTTAACTATTACATCAGATTTATGTTTCATATAAATTTTATTGTGCTTAAATATCTGCTGTGTCTTAGGTTATTAGTTTTGTACAGTGCTTTGAGCATTTTATCGGAAATTGTCCTTTATAAAATAAATATATTATTAAAATAAATATATTACCCTGGTATTATTGCCACCTGTCATATTGATCATGCGTCGAATTGTCCACCTGTCATATTGAGCATATTCGTATTCACCACTTGTCGTTGTCCACCTGTGCTGTTGACCATCTGTTGTATTGCAGGGCGTATTCGAATGGCACAGGAAAGAGCCGCAGTCTGCTGGAAGGCCTGCGACCGGGTGTGCCGGTGGTGCTGTGCTTTGGTCTGTTCCTGTGGTGGGTTCACACATCCCCCTACGAGATCCTCCGCCAGCAGCCCAGACTCATGCTTCTCGCTGTCAGCACGGTGTTCTCAAATATGCAAGTAAGCCCATCATCCTGCAGTATATGTTATTCAAGATATCCGAAACATACGCTCAAGTATCTACTACTAGGCTGATGAGTGCAAGTTTCATGTATCTTCGGCAAAAACGCTGGGGTAATTTATAACTCTTGTAATATTTGCTGCATATAGTAATTCAGGTGATTCACAGAACTGGAAAATTTGTGTGAATAAACATCAAGGCTGGTGAGTTCTGTGGTTTGAAGGATAATTGATTGACAGATTACCAGATGTAACGACCGGGGAGTTTCAGGCAATATCTTAAACAAAAATGTAACTTTTTGATTGCATCATCTGCACGTGTTTCTGAAAATATGTATAACTACATAAAAATGGAAGGTTTAGACAGCTTCAAGTAAAAAAATTGTTGATAAAAAGATCCTTCAGTAGAAAAATACAAAACTAACTGGCTGGCAGAGAATCTATGTATATGCACACTTTACAAGATTAATAATGATAATAATAATTTGATTTGTTGCACCTAAATCCAGAGTCATCTAATGTGGTCTAGATATCTTCTGAAATTGACTTATTGGCCAGGCTCAGTTGAAACTCAAACAAATTTAAACTATCCAAATGTTAGCAGAGTGACGATTGATTGTTGTATGATGATAATGTGTTATTATTAGTGATAGGAGTCTTTCCCTTTCAGACACGTCTCATCGTGAGTTGTATGAGCAACACGACGTGTGACGCCTTCAACTGGCTGCTTCTTCCCCTCTTCATGCTTGTGGTCGGGGTGCAAACCCTCAGTCTTGGGGTGACGGAGGTCTACCTTCTGTGGGCGTACACCCTCTTTGTGATAGCGGCACACATACACTACGGTATCTGTGTGGTACGTACCCGTCGGTCGTTTCACACAAAGCTAGTCAAGTTTACTTCAGTCGACCGTTTTTGAAAATGTGAACAGTAACCAGTAAATGTACATATTACACACTATGAAGATTTTAGAATCTTTGGAAAAATGTCATCTGACACAAGGTCTGTGATCTAATCACAATTATTGTATTTTATGTGTTAACATTATAATTAGAAGCAAAAAAACTGTTCTCTGGAAGGTGTGAGTCGACGTATTTATTTGGGATGTAATGATGTAAATGTAAGCAGTTTTTCACAACAAGGCAAGTTACGTAAAACATCCACAAGTGACAACTGATTGATGTACTTTGGAACAATCAAAAAGAATAACCGTAACGTTGAGAGGAGAGGGAGACAGGGTTGCCACCTCATCCCATTTATAAAGGATGCAATATTGATATCTTAATTACGGGACATTCCGTATTTTAAAGGACAGGTGGCAACTTTGTAGGGACAAGTACTAATTTATTTATTCACTGGCCGTTGAGATATTCCCTGACATGTACTTATCAGGCCAATATAACATAATGTCGGTATATAAATGATTCAGTATCCAGTTTTCGGTGGCATTTACCGGTCTGTTATTCTGATTCAGGTGCAGCAGCTGGCGGACCACATGCACATCCCAGTGTTCTGGGTGCGTCAGCCAGAGAACCGGAAGTTACAATGACCACAACTGACACCTACCTAGACTAGTGGACACTGGCTACTTTGATGCAACTGCTCGAGCATGATTATTGACATGAAACACGTAGCGCATGGGCTAACAGTTGATTCTTTTTCTATATATTATGACCTTTTACATGTAGATCAGACCATAGTATACGTAACAGTTATTTACCATACTACAGAAGGTTGGCGTATGTGGTGATTATTTTGCCGCCTTTTGATGATCGAAGCATCTTTCCTGTTTGCGGTGCACCGATGCTTGTTTTAAAAGAAATTTTGATCTTGTGATTGATTGGTTAGACAGATGGTTTTCCTGGGTACCGAATTGTAAATGACGTTGCACAATTGTTCCGGGTTTTTTTTTTTTTAATGGGATGTGGGTTCCCGTGCAGTATTATGTGATCTGATGATGCCAGTTTACTGTGTCGTTACTGTGATTGATTCATGTGTTTTAGGTAATTGTTTTACGTATTTTAAGAACAGTGTGCTTACCCGTTTGTTTTAGCAAGTGTGACAGTATCTGCGAAATGTGTGCCGTACTTGGATGTGCGTTGTGGTTCAAATCTGATAACTGGCCGTAGCTATAATGCGTCAGCCTCTGTTGCTGTCGCACATTACTGTGATGAGAAGTCCACTCTTGATTTGTAAGAATGAAGGGTTTTATTACATATTTAAAAAGTTCAATGTATAATTTTTATAACTTGCAACGTATAATTTTTATAAATTAAGACATTGATCCTGGTTGTTGATAACCGTCATGTGAAATATGCCAGTGGCTGCTATTTTATTTCACTTTTCAGCTGTTTTCCTTGTTTTTGTACCCAATAATTCTGTTATCAAAATCTTTTCAACGCCCTCAAATTATTGGTTGAACATGTAGCAGCATTACTTATAGATTGCATTGTTGACAAATGACATAACATTGTTAACATGAACTGATATACTAATATATTTACAACTGTTACTGGTAAGTCATGCGCAATTAACATGTATGCTCAGTGTCGTTTGAAAGTGGTGTACAACCTATCGGTTAATGGTATTGTGCTGGTTCATCTGATGTGTGGGTGTCGGGTTTACCACGTCTATATCAACGTACAGAACTGGCAAATGATGTGTGTAGTATATATGTGGATGCAGACGCTATCTATAAGCAAATTGCGGTGTGTTGCAATTACAGCATAGACCGCTTGTTTGGCATATTGGCCAACTAGCCTACGTTTAACTGATATAACCCCAGTTAAAATACCGGTTCCCATCTTGCCGACTGTATGATTGCAGTCTCTCTGTGTTTCTTCCACTCATTTTATCGTCTTTGAGATGTGTGTGTGTGTGTGTGTGTGTACGTGTGTGTTACTTATCAGGAAACACTCACTAATTCGCATATATGTGTGTGTGTATATACGTGGTGTTGTGTTTTCATCTGCATTTGTGCTGCTTAAATGAAAAGGAATATACAGCATTTATAAGAGGCTACAGCAATAAATCACTTATAAGGATCTGTACGTTATATTTCACATAACTAAAATGCCACTCATTGACCTAAAATAAAAGATCAGTTATCAGTATTGTTAGCGTAATTATTTATAAATTGTACAAAGAAATTTGAAAATGCTTGACAAAAGCAAACTGTAATATTGCCAAACATGGCATCATTGATATTAAATTTAATTAACATTTTATAACATTTTTATATCTATGCAAGACTTATTAGTAATTACTACTGTATCATCATCTTTCAAAAATATGTAATTTTGCAGTAAATGCCAATATATTGACCAGTGAATGCTGTACAGTACCTTTCAGATGAAGCCTACTGTTGAGGTGGGATGTTTCATATTCATTAAGAGACTGCACAAATTCCCAGACACGGTTTGCCCGTGGGATCACCAGAGTCACAGTATTAGTTTACTAATGAAATTATGTTTTAATTATAATGATATCTATGATTGATTGACTGGTGCATAAGTCTGTAGCGTTCTACAGCTATAGTTGAAGTTGACCACACCTCCACGTAGGTACTATTACAATCATGATAATAATCTACAAATAATTCTGGAGGTGGTAATTACTATTTAAAACACTTGGTGTGCTAGTATTTGGAATTTCTCGGGCAGTAAAATTAAGAACTGTTTTTAGTTTGCTTAGAAAATAATAATAAAACACGTTTCAGGTAATTGTTTCCTGTATATTTCTGTGTAACTTATTTGCAATATTGTTAGTATTTCATAGACATCATTAGGCGGTGATGTTGTTTGGAACATTTCATTGAAGATGTAACATAGGCTAAGGACATATGTCTGGTCAATGCGGTTTAATTAAGGTCCTATGATACTGATGGTTTATAGAAACATGTCAACGTTTCTATAACGAGTGTGTTAAGTAACAAGTGACAGATGTTCCCTCCGAAATGTCATTGTTAGAAGAGGAGACTACAGACAATTGGCGATTGAAAACAAGAACATTGTCTGCTCGTTGATAATGTACACACGCTAGGCACAGACATTATCTACTGTCACCTACGCTTTAGTCTACCATCACCTTGTACTATATAGACTCATTAAAATGGCTACACCTACACCAAGTTATTACTACAAGTGTTGGTTCTTGTGTGTTGGTTGGTTCATAATGACTTGCTCGTGTCTCATGATATTCTTAATTGCACATTGGCCATAAAGCACACTAGATAAGTAAGACCTTTATGTGGCAATACTTTATTTGTCATCAACTCCAATTATCATAACCTGTTTTAGCATCTTATATACCCTATATTTCTCTACTACTCTTTCAATATTTTTATTTTTGGCATTTGCAACCATTTTATACATGATCATTGGCTGAATTATGTGGCATCCTGCATTCTTCCCGTGCACACGTTGAATCGACTTGTGAAAAACTAATAACAATCACCAAATCCTAAAAATCATCAGCACACCCTTACAATAACATTATCTGTGCATGTGGACAGATGTTTAACAATTCATGTCTTGAGAGAATCAAGTTACCTGAGAATTTAAAGAAAGCTGAAAATGTGGATAACAGTCAGGAATACCTCGAATCATGTTTTTATTGCAAACCTACATTATATAAGTCCACCGAGCCATATGCCTTGTCATGTGTTTGCAACTGAAATACATCGGGAAGCCGAAGGAACTGGTGCTGGGAGCTCATCTTTGTTAGTGGCTTTACACTTTACAAGATGGCAGTTTACATGTCATTGGATATTTGAAAAGAATACCACTTTCAGAAAATCTAAACAAATCCAAGTCAATCAAAGGTGTTAAAACGTAATTGGTGTTGCAAGTTTGTGTTAATTATTTTAAGTGGTATTAACTTTTTTTGTTAAATCCATAACACTAAAAAGCTGCCTCTTGTTTCTTAGTTATGAAATGCGTCTAAAAGAAAGTGGTTTAACAACACTAGAGACCAGAAGATTGACAGATCAGATTGAGGTGTTTAAAATATTGAATGGGTATGAAAATATTGACAGAAATATTTTTTTCACAGTCAAGGAAGAGAGAAGGACTAGAGGACATGGAGTTACATTAGCAAAGAAGCAGTGTAGACTGGATATTAGAAATTGTTCACAAAGAACAGTAAACGAATGGAACAGATTATCAGCTGATTGTGTAGGTGCTAGTAGTGTTAATATATTTAAAAATAAAATCGACATATACCTAAGACGGGTGGGGTATACTTAGATAGGTTGGACTCTCGATAAGCCAAATGGCTTCCTAGTCCACCTGCCATCTAGAGTTGGATCTCTAGGTGGCAATCTTGTTAAATCTTGTTAAACACCTGTCAACCAAACTTATTTTATATCACATGAAACATAAATAGTCAGAACTAATGACTCATGGAAAATTTATTTGTTTGAGTCATGTGACGTGTAGTTTCACTTTCAAAGTAGAAATGGCTCCCAAAACTAATCTATCGCTGAAACTTTAAATAAAAACAATTATTTGTAAAAAAATTATGGTTCAAACACTCGGAAAAGGTAGGCAGAATTCTCTGGATAAGTTGTGCACAGAACATGTAAAAGCTTGCTGCAGAAACCGGTACGAAGTGCAGATGTGTTTTAATGTTATTTACTAAGTTACATGCAGCACTAACAATCTGTACAAGCTCACCACCGACAACATGCATGTGTCGTAACAATAACATTTGGTTCTTTTATACAAACATTTCACTCGCATTATTCGTATTCAACATAGCAGCCACACTTACAACAATTACTGGCCATGCATGATATACACAAAACAGCAGATTTATTTACAAATTTAACAGTATCTGACGATTTGAATCGACACATCCAAATATTCGGCAGATTTTACCCACACTCTGTATTCGTGTCTTATTCTTAATGCTGTTTAATTATATAACATTTCTTGGACGCTAAATACAAAAATAAAACTTGGCACATTATATTGTGTCCTGGCATAACTGCAAGATTTGTTATCATGTTTGACACGGCTTACTCACCCAGTTAGCAGAACTTTAGCAGTTTGAAACCTTTAAAAAATCTGTTTAGTTTTAAACTAATCAGACCTTCCAATCATACATATACATGCACACACACAAGCATTCACACGAATAACTGCTGAGGCAGAATCAAAAGACATGCAAAAATCCCTCCCACCACATGTAAGTTGTTTGTAATCTATCCCGAAGTTTAAAACTACCCCCCATCTAACACAGATAAGATCTACTGTGCGTTGTCCGAATGACCAAATCACCGGTGAGGCATTCCTGTTGAGCTGTACAGACTGCAGCTTACGTGGATGATACTGACCACGAGTCCACCACAGTCCAATAAAATATCCAGAAGACACTCCGAGAGAACCGTCTCGTCAAAGCAGTGCCGAGAGTCGTCCGTTATTCCCGGCTCACAGTTTAGTATTACACAAATAAATCGCAACAGTTTGACCACAAGTGTCAGGTGCGCACACAGCAGCACTGACCAGTGGTCAGTGACCACACTGGTAGACAACCGGACTTGTGCATTTGTCCACTGTCCTACTCTCGTGGTATCGCAACAGTCTTTTCTTCCCCACCAATCGTCTCCGGTGTCCATCCAGCATAGATGACCACCGGTGGTGGGTCAGAGGGTAATTCACACCGGTCAGTGTCCATCACGAGGAGGCCTCGTCTCCGGTGTGCTCCATAATGACCAGAGTGATGTAGGCATCTCCAGCATCTAGGATGAGGTGGGCCAAGTCACGGTGGTTTTCCCCCTTTCCCTTCCCAGGAACCAATTCTTCCACCATTTGGGGGCAGCGGTTTCAGGGAAGTGTCCAACCTTGGGGAAGCCAGGAGGCCAAGGAGAAAAAAGTGTCAACGGGGAAAAAGGGCAAAAAGAAAAAAGTGTCTAAAAAATCATAGGAGGCAGAAAACAGTGTCAATACGGGGAATTACACTTTATCATGTTATAAAACTAATTAAATTTAAATTGGCTACTGTTAGATATCGTACTCTTTCTACCAGGTACTCAACAATCGACATACCCAGTTAATCTGCTACATTTCTCTGATATATCTAAGACCCTTAGATCATCTGTTTCCAAACAAGTGTTTGTTCCTAAAACCAAGCTGACTATTGGTAAACGAGCTTTTTCCGTAGCTGCGCTAATAATTTTGAATCAACTCTATTACAATTAAATCTTATGAAATGGTAGACACCTTTTGTAACTGAAAACATACTTGTTTGAAATTGCCTTTCCACCATAAATTTTCGGCTGTTCCATGCTTCAATGGCAACTTTTACCTGTCCCCGTTTATCATTACGCTAAATGATTTTGTTTGTTGCGCCTCTGAGCTTGAATGTTTTAAGGATATAGGTGCTACAGAAGTGTTGCATTTATTATTATTACTGCTAGTACAATGTCACTTGCGAGAACATAATAAAGCTCGCCTTGTCAGCACATCTACTAAATTGATTGGACGTGATCAGACGCAACTGTCCAGTTTATACAATGTGGCACCAAACAGGAATGCTGCCCACCCCCCATGTTGTACCCGGTCACTGTTGTGCCTACCTTGAGACCTGCTGCCCACCCCCCATGTTGTACCCTGTCACTGTTGTGCCTACCTTGAGCCCAGCTGCCCACCCCCCATGTTGTACCCTGTCACTGTTGTGCCTACCTTGAGACCAGCTGCCCACCCCCATGTTGTACCCTGTCACTGTAGCTACCTTGAGACCTGCTGCCCACCCCCCATGTTGTACCCTGTCACTGTAGTGCCTACCTTGAGACCTGCTGCCCACCCCCATGTTGTACCCTGTCACTGTAGTGCCTACCTTGAGACCAGCTGCCCACCCCCCATGTTGTACCCTGTCACTGTTGTGCCTACCTTGAGACCTGCTGCCCACCCCCCATGTTGTACCCTGTCACTGTTGTGCCTACCTTGAGACCTGCTGCCCACCCCCCATGTTGTACCCTGTCACTGTTGTGCCTACCTTGAGCCCAGCTGCCCACCCCCCATGTTGTACCCTCGGTCACTGTTGTGCCTACCTTGAGCCCAGGCAGCTTTGCCCACCTCATGCTACCCCTGGTTACTGTTGTGTTTGTACTTGACCTTGCTGCCACCCCATGTTGTACTCCTGTCACCACAGTTTGACTAATCTCCGTGCTGCTCACCCCATAAGTTGTGTCTGTCACTGTTGTGTCACACCTTTGAGACCTGCCCACCCCCATGTTGTACCCTGGTCACTGTTAGTGTCAATTTTGAGACCATTGCCCAATTTCCATGCTGTAAATCTCTGTCACTGTTGTGCCTACCTTGAGACCTGCTGCCCACCCCCATGTTGTACCCTGTCACTGTTGTGCCTACCTTGAGACCTGCTGCCCACCCCCCATGTTGTACCCTGTCACTGTTGTGCCTACCTTGAGCCCAGCTGCCCACCCCCCCATGTTGTACCCTGTCACTGTTGTGCCTACCTTGAGCCCAGCTGCCCCACCCCCCATGTTGTACCCTGTCACTGTTGTGCCTACCTTGAGACCTGCTGCCCACCCCCCATGTTGTACCCGGTCACTGTTGTGCCTACCTTGAGACCTGCTGCCCACCCCCCATGTTGTACCCTGTCACTGTTGTGCCTACCTTGAGACCTGCTGCCCACCCCCATGTTGTACCCTGTCACTGTTGTGCCTACCTTGAGACCTGCTGCCCACCCCCCATGTTGTACCCGGTCACTGTTGTGCCTACCTTGAGACCTGCTGCCCACCCCCCCATGTTGTACCCTGTCACTGTTGTGCCTACCTTGAGACCTGCTGCCCACCCCCCATGTTGTACCCTGTCACTGTTGTGCCTACCTTGAGACCAGCTGCCCACCCCCCATGTTGTACCCTGTCACTGTTGTGCCTACCTTGAGACCTGCTGCCCACCCCCCATGTTGTACCCTGTCACTGTTGTGCCTACCTTGAGACCTGCTGCCCACCCCCCATGTTGTTCCCTGTTGTGCCTACCTTGAGACCTGCTGCCCACCCCCCATGTTGTACCCTGTCACTGTTGTGCCTACCTTGAGACCTGCTGCCCACCCCCAT
Source organism: Ridgeia piscesae (assembly GCA_025642075.2). Lineage (NCBI taxonomy): Eukaryota > Metazoa > Annelida > Polychaeta > Sabellida > Siboglinidae > Ridgeia > Ridgeia piscesae. Next base: position 56,180 of record JAODUO010000502.1, read on the forward strand.
GTTGTACCCTGTCACTGTTGTGCCTACCTTGAGACCTGCTGCCCACCCCCCATGTTGTACCCTGTCACTGTTGTGCCTACCTTGAGCCCAGCTGCCCACCCCCCCATGTTGTACCCTGTCACTGTTGTGCCTACCTTGAGACCTGCTGCCCACCCCCCATGTTGTGCCTACCTTGAGACCTGCTGCCCACACCCCATGTTGTACCCTGTCACTGTTGTGCCTACCTTGAGACCTGCTGCCCACCCCCATGTTGTACCCTGTCACTGTTGTGCCTACCTTGAGCCCAGCTGCCCACCCCCCATGTTGTACCCGGTCACTGTTGTGCCTACCTTGAGACCTGCTGCCCACCCCCATGTTGTACCCGGTCACTGTTGTGCCTACCTTGAGCCCAGCTGCCCACCCCCCATGTTGTACCCGGTCACTGTTGTGCCTAACTTGAGACCTGCTGCCCACCCCCATGTTGTACCCGGTCACTGTTGTGCCTACCTTGAGCCCAGCGCCCACCCCTATGTTGTACCCCGGTCACTGATGTGCCTACCTTGAGACCTGCTGCCCACCCCCCATGTTGTTGTACCCTGTCACTGTTGTGCCTACCTTGAGGCCCAGCTGCCCACCCCCATGTTGTACCCTGTCACTGTTGTGCCTACCTTGAGACCTGCTGCCCACACCCCATGTTGTACCCGGTCACTGTTGTGCCTACCTTGAGACCTGCTGCCCACCCCCCCCCTGATGTTGTACCCCCGTCACTGTTGTGCCTACCTTGAGACCTGCTGCCCACCCCCCTGTACCCTGTCACTGTTGAGCCTACCTTGAGACCTGCTGCCACCTCTCATGTTGTAGTACCCTGTCACTGTTGTGCCTACCTTGAGACCTGCTGCCCACCCCCCATGTTGTACCCGGTCACTGTTGTGCCTACCTTGAGACCTGCTGCCCACCCCCCCATGTTGTACCCTGTCACTGTTGTGCCTACCTTGAGACCTGCTGCCCACCCCCATGTTGTACCCTGTCACTGTTGTGCCTACCTTGAGACCTGCTGCCCACACCCCATGTTGTACCCTGTCACTGTTGCGCCTACCTTGAGACCTGCTGCCCACCCCCCATGTTGTACCCTGTCACTGTTGTGCCTACCTTGAGACCTGCTGCCCACCCCCCATGTTGTACCCGGTCACTGTTGTGCCTACCTTGAGCCCAGCTGCCCACCCCCATGTTGTACCCTGTCACTGTGCCTACCTTGAGACCTGCTGCCCACCCCCCATGTTGTACCCGGTCACTGTTGTGCCTACCTTGAGCCCAGCTGCCCACCCCCCATGTTGTACCCGGTCACTGTTGTGCCTACCTTGAGACCTGCTGCCCACCCCCCATGTTGTACCCTGTCACTGTACCTTGAGACCTGATGCCCACCCCCCATGTTGTACCCTGTCACTGTTGTGCCTACCTTGAGACCTGCTGCCCACCCCATACCCTGTCACTGTTGTGTCACCCTGAAACCTGCTGCCCACCCCCCCATGCTGTACCCGGTCACTGTTGTGCCTACCTTGAGCCCAGCTGCCACCCCCATGTTGTACCCTGTCACTGTTGTGCTACCTTGAGACCTGCTGCCCACCCCCATGTTGTACCTTCATCACTGTTGTGCCTACCTTGAGACCTGCTGCCCACCCCATGTTGTACCCTGTCACTGTTGTGCCTACCTTGAGACCTGCTGCCCACCCCCATGTTGTACCCTGTCACTGTTGTGCCTACCGTGAGACCTGGCCCCCCCCCCCTGTTGTACCCTGTCACTGTTGTGCCTACCTGAGACCTGCTGCCCACCCCCATGTTGTACCTGTCACTGTTGTGCCTACCTGACCTGCTGCCCACCCCCATGTTGTACCCTCACTGTTGTGCCTACCTTGAGACCTGCTGCCCACCCCATGTTGTACCCTGTCACTGTTGTGCCTACCTTGGAGACCATGCCCACACCCCATGTTGTACCCTGTCACTGTTGTGCCTACCTTGAGCCCAGCTGCCCACCCCCCATGTTGTACCCTGTCACTGTTGTGCCTACCTTGAGACCTGCTGCCCACCCCCATGTTGTACCCTGTCACTGTTGTGCCTACCTTGAGACCAGCTGCCCACCCCCCCATGTTGTACCCTGTCACTGTTGTGCCTACCTATACCTGCTGCCAATTCCCATGCTGTACCCTGTCACTGTTGTGCCTACCTTGAGCCCAGCTGCCCACCCCCCATGTTGTAACCTGTCACTGTTGTGCCTACCTTGAGACCTGCTGCCCAACCCCATGTTGTACCCGGTCACTGTTGTGCCTACCTTGAGACCTGCTGCCCACCCCCATGTTGTACCCCCGGTCACTGTTGTGCCTACCTTGAGACCTGCTGCCCACCCCCATGTTGTACCCTGTCACTGTTGTGCCTACCTTGAGACCTGCTGCCCACCCCCCATGTTGTACCCTGTCACTGTTGTGCCTACCTTGAGACCTGCTGCCCACCCCCATGTTACCCTGTCACTGTTGTGCCTACCTTGAGACCTGCTGCCCACCCCCCATGTTGTACCCTGTCACTGTTGTGCCTACCTTGAGACCTGCTGCCCACTCCCCATGTTGTACCCTGTCACTGTTGTGCCTACCTTGAGACCTGCTGCCCACCCCCATGTTGTACCCTGTCACTGTTGTGCCTACCTTGAGACCTGCTGCCCACCCCCCATGTTGTACCCTGTCACTGTTGTGCCTACCTACCTTGAGACCTGCTGCCCACCCCCATGTTGTACCCTGTCACTGTTGTGCCTACCTTGAGACCTGCTGCCCACCCCCATGTTGTACCCTGTGTCACTGTTGTGCCTACCTTGAGACCTGCTGCCCACCCCCCATGTTGTACCCTGTCACTGTTGTGCCTACCTTGAGACCTGCTGCCCATCCCCCATGTTGTACCCTGTCATTGTTCGTTGTGCCTACCTTGAGACCCGCTGCCCACCCCATGTTGTACCCTGTCACTGTTGTGCCTACCTTGAGACCTGCTGCCCATCCCCCATGTTGTAACCTGTCACTGTTGTGCCTACCTTGAGACCTGCTGCCCACCCCATGTCGCTACCCTGTCACTGTTGTGCCTACCTTGAGACCTGCTGCCCACCCCCCATGTTGTACCCTGTCACTGTTGTGCCTACCTTGAGACCTGCTGCCCACCCCCCATGTTGTACCCTGTCACTGTTGTGCCTACCTTGAGACCTGCTGCCCACCCCCATGTTGTAACCTGTCACTGTTGTGCCTCTACCTTGAGACCTGCTGCCCACCCCCATGTTGTAACCTGTCACTGTTGTGCCTACCTTGAGACCTGCTGCCCACCCCCCATGTTGTACCCTGTCACTATTGTGCCTACCTTGAGACCTGCTGCCCACCCCCATGTTGTAACCTGTCACTGTTGTGCCTACCTTGAGACCTGCTGCCCACCCCCATGTTGTACCCTGTCACTGTTGTGCCTACCTTGAGACCTGCTGCCCACCCCCCATGTTGTACCCTGTCACTGATGTGCCTACCTTGAGACCTGCTGCCCACCCCCCATGTTGTAACCTGTCACTGTTGTGCCTACCTTGAGACCTGCTGCCCACCCCCATGTTGTACCCTGTCACTGTTGTGCCTACCTTGAGACCTGCTGCCCACCCCCCATGTTGTACCCGGTCACTGTTGTGCCTACCTTGAGACCTGCTGCCCACCCCCCATGTTGTACCCGGTCACTGTTGTGCCTACCTTGAGACCTGCTGCCCACCCCCCATGTTGTACCCGGTCACTATTGTGCCTACCTTGAGACCTGCTGCCCACCCCCCATGTTGTACCCGGTCACTATTGTGCCTACTCCTTGAGACCTGCTGCCCACCCCCCATGTTGTACCCGGTCACTGTTGTGCCTACCTTGAGACCTGCTGCTCCACCCCCCATGTTGTACCCGGTCACTATTGTGCCTACCTTGAGACCTGCTGCCCACCCCCCATGTTGTACCCGGTCACTATTGTGCCTACCTTGAGACCTGCTGCCCACCCCCCATGTTGTACCCGGTCACTATTGTGCCTACCTTGAGACCTGCTGCCCACCCCCCATGTTGTACGTCACTGTTGTGCCTACCTTGAGACCTGCTGCCCACCCCCCATGTTGTACCCGGTCACTATTGTGCCTACCTTGAGACCTGCTGCCCACCCCCCATGTTGTACCCGGTCACTGTTGTGCCTACCTTGAGACCTGCTGCCCACCCCCCATGTTGTACCCGGTCACTGTTGTGCCTACCTTGAGACCTGCTGCCCACCCCCATGTTGTACCCTGTCACTGTTGTGCCTACCTTGAGCCCAGCTGCCCACCCCCATGTTGTACTACCCTGTCACTATTGTGCCTACCTTGAGACCTGCTGCCCACCCCCCATGTTGTACCCGGTCACTGTTGTGCCTACCTTGAGACCTGCTGCCCACCCCCCATGTTGTACCCGGTCACTGTTGTGCCTACCTTGAGACCTGCTGCCCACCCCCCATGTTGTACCCGGTCACTATTGTGCCTACCTTGAGACCTGCTGCCCACCCCCCATGTTGTACCCGGTCACTATTGTGCCTACCTTGAGACCTGCTGCCCACCCCCCATGTTGTACCCGGTCACTGTTGTGCCTACCTTGAGACCTGCTGCCCACCCCCCATGTTGTACCCGGTCACTATTGTGCCTACCTTGAGACCTGCTGCCCACCCCCCATGTTGTACCCGGTCACTATTGTGCCTACCTTGAGACCTGCTGCCCACCCCCCATGTTGTACCCGGTCACTATTGTGCCTACCTTGAGACCTGCTGCCCACCCCCCATGTTGTACCCGGTCACTGTTGTGCCTACCTTGAGACCTGCTGCCCACCCCCCATGTTGTACCCGGTCACTGTTGTGCCTACCTTGAGACCTGCTGCCCACCCCCCATGTTGTACCCGGTCACTGTTGTGCCTACCTTGAGACCTGCTGCCCACTCCCCATGTTGTACCCTGTCACTGTTGTGCCTACCTTGAGACCTGCTGCCCACCCCCCATGTTGTACCCGGTCACTGTTGTGCCTACCTTGAGACCTGCTGCCCACCCCCCCATGTTGTACCCTGTCACTGTTGTGCCTACCTTGAGACCTGCTGCCCACCCCCATGTTGTACCCGGTCACTGTTGTGCCTACCTTGAGACCTGCTGCCCACCCCCCATGTTGTACCCTGTCACTGTTGTGCCTACCTTGAGACCTGCTGCCCACCCCCCATGTTGTACCCGGTCACTGTTGTGCCTACCTTGAGACCTGCTGCTGCTGCTGGGCCAGTCGGGTCGACCGTCTTCACAAACACTGGTCCCTCACCACGAATCACAAACCCAAACCCAACTGCATCACTTGCAATCTGCAACGTAAACAAAAGGACAGTCAATATGTGCTGTGTACAGAAAAGATGGCCATGATTTGATGGACATTGCTAGATGTGGAAGACTACCGGCCTAAAAGAAGATGTGCCCCTGGACCGAGGATAGCCAATGAGAGATCAGACACCATAGTTATTCTATATTCCTATTAAGGGTACAGAATGCAGTAAAAATATTTATAAGGCTACAAACATCCATTTTTCATGGATCCATGACATTTTGGTAAAGGACACTTTGGTAATGGACATTTTGGTAACAGACATTTCAGTAACAGGTCAATTTGGTAAAAGGACATTTCGGTAACTAGACATTCGGTAACAATTAAGACATTTTGGTAACTAGACATTTTGGTAACAAAACATTTTGGTAAAACTACTGAAAATAATCAGAGTTCAGTCTGCCATATTAGGAGGTAACCTGATAAACATTTGTAAAACCATTTGTAAATTAGGATGGTCCAGACATGGAACGTAGCTTTCTACCAGTAGTCAGGCAAGGTGTAAAGTAGTGCTTGCCTCTGAATGGAACATGGCTTCCAAATAGCAGTGGTGGTGGCTAAAGTGTTCAACCACTACAGCAAATCACTGGCTAGCAGGACACATTTAAATCCAGACACACATAAGGTGAAGCTATACATGTGAACATGGAGCTATCAACAACAACCAGGGGAAAAGCAAAGCTATTGTGGAATGGCTATACCAAGCATACAGAGAAAAATGACATGATAAGGTGGCATTGTACATGTCATGCAAGCAAGCTCTGCCCTGCTAGTGCATACACCAACTTGCTACCAGCATATCCAGTGTTAAAAACTGACCACAACCCCTGAACCTGTGAAGCTAGAGGTTGACAGATGCCGTATAGAAATGCGTATACGTGCTGCTGCAAGTAACGACCCGCCAGCTCGTATTTATGCTGACAACATCACAGCATTGACAGGTGCAGCTAAGGCGACTCTACCAAGTGTCGATACGTGTAAGTATTTTTTTAAAGAAATATGCCTTTATAGAATATTTATTGGTTTTACCAAAATGCCAATCTACCAAAATGTATGTTACCAAGATTTCCTATTACCAAAATGTCTGTTACCAAAATGTCCTATTACCGAAACGTCCAGTTACCAAAATGTCCTGTTACCGAAATGTCAGTTACCAAAACATCCATTACCAAAGTGTCCTTTATCGAAATGTCATGTGTTAAAAATAATTGTGGCGCCACCTGGTGCAACTTGCACATAATACAATGGATGACCCAGTGACTGAACCTATTGATACACCCACTGGGCACTACAAAGGTTCCAGGGACGTGTTTCCTTGTGTTGTCACTCGTTGTCAAGACAGGGAGTTACAATCAATTAGACCTGGTGATCAGTTTTAGTCCTAGATCAATGTCAATGCTGCTGAAATGGGGGCATGCAGTTAGTAGGGCGTATACGTCTAATAGAACAAATACAGTAGCTGAAATGGGGGCATGCAGTTAGTAGGGCGTATACGTCTAATAGAACGAATACAGTAGCTGAAATGGGGGCATGCAGTTAGTAGGGCGTATACGTCTAATAGAACGAATACAGTAGCTGAAATGGGGGCATGCAGTTAGTAGGGCGTATACGTCTAATAGAACGAATACAGTAGCTGAAATGGGGGCATGCAGTTAGTAGGGCGTATACGTCTAATAGAACGAATACAGAAGTTGAAATGGGGGCATGCAGTTAGTAGGGCGTATACGTCTAATAGAACGAATACAGTAGCTGAAATGGGGGCATGCAGTTAGTAGGGCGTATACGTCTAATAGAACGAATACAGAAGTTGAAATGGGGGCATGCAGTTAGTAGGGCGTATACGTCTAATAGAACGAATACAGTAGCTGAAATGGGGGCATGCAGTTAGTAGGGCGTATACGTCTAATAGAACGAATACAGAAGTTGAAATGGGGGCATGCAGTTAGTAGGGCGTATACGTCTAATAGAACGAATACAGTAGTGAAATGGGGGCATGCAGTTAGTAGGGCGTATACGTCTAATAGAACGAATACAGAAGTTGAAATGGGGGCATGCAGTTAGTAGGGCGTATACGTCTAATAGAACGAATACAGTAGTGAAATGGGGGCATGCAGTTAGTAGGGCGTATAAATCTAATAGAACGAATACAGAAGTTGAAATGGGGGCATGCAGTTAGTAGGGCGTATACGTCTAATAGAACGAATACAGTAGTTGAAATGGGGGCATGCAGTTAGTAGGGCGTATAAGTCTAATAGAACGAATACAGAAGTTGAAATGGGGGCATGCAGTTAGTAGGGCGTATACGTCTAATAGAACGAATACAGTAGTTGAAATGGGGGCATGCAGTTAGTAGGGCGTATAAGTCTAATAGAACGAATACAGAAGTTGAAATGGGGGCATGCAGTTAGTAGGGCGTATACGTCTAATAGAACGAATACAGTAGTTGAAATGGGGGCATGCAGTTAGTAGGGCGTATACGTCTAATAGAACGAATACAGAAGTTGAAATGGGCAGACTTTGACCACTGAGTATAGTAACACGATGGGCGAGCAATGTCCAAAGTTGAGGGTCAAGTATATTTGACATGGTACAATTCCAGCTACATTAGACCATATACAATTCCAACTCTATTTGACAAAATACAATTCCAAGTGTATTAGGTAAAATATACATTAGGCCAAGCACAATTCCAAGTATACTAGATCTAGTACAATTCCAATTACATTAGGCTAAGTGAAAGTATATATATACCAGTCACATTGGTCATCATTAATATGATGTGGGTGCCAATACTTTTGAAAACATAATATTTATTGTCGTTAGCATGAACAGTCAATGCTGCAGGTCAAACAGGCGAAACAATAGAGAAGTTTTACTTCCTACTATACATTACTCAAGATACATACTTCAAAAATACTTGAACAAATACTTGACATTCTAGCAAGCACAGTTGACTCAGCCAACCTGTCATTTAAAAAAAATCAAAGTCCAAGTACAGAAAACACATTTTCTCAAGTACAAGTCCAGATACTTGACCCACATTCTGGTGTCACATAACTACAGACACATTTTTAGTCTGACCCAGTGAAATCGATACCTACCCTCACTAAGCGTTTCCTGAAGGGCGAGTTAGACGCTTTCAATTCGTCTATCGTCGCCTTCCTCACCAACACACCTGTAACACACAACACTGTTGACCATTTCCATACGGCACGCCATCTGGTGGCCGCAACGCTTGTGACACTTCTGTACAGTAGGCCCCTAGTCGGGCTATGGCAATCTTTGCCATTTAAGCGTCTTAACTCATAATTATCCACTGTGTTGAGCCACTTGTTGTATGTGGCCCAGCTGAATAAAATATATATTTAATTGTTGTTGTGGTTTATTATCACTCAGTAATAATTTACAGATATTTTCCCAGTTTTTGCAGAAAGATTATCCAAAGCTATGGTTGCCACAATGGCGGAAGGCAGTATTTCAGCCAGTAATTGATAATGTTGGCAAACTTAGCAACGAAACTGACTGTGACAGCGGGAGTATTTTTTATCAATACTCAGATGCCAGTGATGATGACAGTTACAGCATAAGCCTGGAGGAAGAGCACCATACCGTGTTGTCAGTGTGATACAGTACAGCTCATTTAACTCCCACAAGTTGACCATTATAACTTACAACACATGTGCAACACTCAGAAAACATTTTATGAGCTACTTAGTTTAACTACAGGCAATGTTTATCGTGGGCCACAGTGAAAACACAACGCAACATTCTACTTCAAAGAGTACGTCCTCTTTTCATTCCCATCTCGACACAAGAGCTGTTGTGGTTCGACTGAAAGAGGTCACCATACAAGTGCTTATCTATTTGGGTCATTTTTTACACAGACAAGACAGCTACTTGATAATGACAGTGGACGTGGACAGGATCGAGATGTGAACTGTGGACTGAGAGACAGTCATCCTGTGTGCTATACAGCCTACACTTGATCTATGAAACTGTAACGAATATAGCTCACAGCTGGCTTCATGTATTCTGGGTGTAATCAGGGCTCGCATCACTTACAGATGTGACAGTGAAGGTGTTCACTGCATTGTGATCAATTTTAAATTCATGTCATCATAATTAATTACTGTAATAAAAATAATATTTTCAGCATTGATGATGCTTCCAAGTTATTTTATATGTTGTCACCAAGTACACAATTGATGTTCACCTTCAGCAGTACTTTCTGTTTGACTCCAGTAAATACATGAAACCTGCACTAATAATGACACTAATGAAGACTCTGTAGTGACTGCAACGGTGGTAAACAGATAATAATACCAAATATTTGTTCTGTATTCTTTACGTTGCCTCATGAAATGTAACAATAACTTAGGCATATAAAATATAGTAATAATGAAACCAATTAATAATTAACGAAGGTCACTGAACTATGTAGAAAGAAATAATTTAGAACACATTGTGATCTCAATGATATGTGTCAGCTGTTAATCAATCTAAGAGATAATGACTTGGTGTACTGCCCTGATAACGGCTGAATAAACTTTGCTTGACATAAATAGTCGGTGCCAATCGGTACAATACATATGCTACAGGTTGATAAACAAACATTAAAAATACAGTTCATGCAGGCACAAGTGCATGCCTGCGTGTGTGTCTCTGTGTATGTGCATGGGTCTGTGTGTGTGCATGCTTCTGTGTGCATGTGTATATGTGCGCACGTGTACTTGCCATTGCCTGGAGAGAAGTGCAGGCCGTCATGCAGTCCACATGACCCTGGAGACAGACTGAGACTATGTGGGGAACATGATGTGGACACCTCAATTGCGTCGCTATGGTAACCGCTCTCTGAAGAAATAACAACAGCACCACACATACATTTACCTGCAACAGACCCTGCCTGTGTTTTAATGACTTTATACATAACATACATAACTTGCTATACTGACTTAATCACTTCTCACCAAATAAACACAATATTAAAGAAGCACAAAAAACTTACATCACCACAGCCCAATTTAAATCCACAATCGAACTGAAGCCGATGCTGCAACTTACCAATCCCACATCCACCACCCACGAGGATTGAACATGAAATGTGAAGCACCGATCATGGGCAAGACATAACATCTCCCCTGCCAACTGGCAAGAAAGTTGCAGTTTTTGTGCGCAGATATCAACATGTGATCAGAATGTAATACTGCATAACGTCGTCCTTCACTCAAGCTTAGTAGTTGATTTTCAGCCAACGCACGTGAGTTGTTTTTAGAGTCATCATTTTTATTTATCATTTGCGACGAACAGCAAAATATAACACCACTTCAAAATCTTACAAATAACAAGCGAATACAACGGGCCACGAGCCGGTGAATTTTAATGCAGAAATACAAAATTCTAATTACAAGAAAGAAGGTCCCATGCAGTAAGCGATGTGTCCTCTTGAAAGCGGTAATGTTGACAAGAACGGAAAAGAAGACAGACATGAATATTACTGTACGCATCACAAAGTGCTCGTACCTGTGCGCTCAGGGCGTTGACCCCCGTACGGGATGTCCTGGGCCCCACTCAGAGTTGTCCGGATGCCGTCCTCTGATGTTGGACTCCCAGGCAGTTGGTCAGTTGGTGGCTGGACTAGGTCCATTGGAACCCGTTTCCGAGACATGTCCATCTTAAACTGGTAGAAGAAGGCATCGTCTTTGAAGTGATGTTTGTCTGTCACTGCAAGCAAAAGAAACCTGTCGATAATGTGGATGGCTACAGGAAGTATTCAGCTATGCATCGAATGTGTATGTAAATTACAACTTTCCACATGACAAGGCTGTAGATTTATACAGTCGTGGGAATTTGGTAACAAAATTTGAAACAAAATAAGATGAGAGAGTAATTATGTAACCAATCGGCCTGCTCACTCGCTCACTCGCTCACACACACAACATACATGCCTGTCAGCACTTAGTACACAAATGTACGGCCATGAATTTACAATGTTTTATCATCTCCTCATAATTACCAGGTCAGGTTTTGTGTCAGAATTTCACACCTTCTGAAAGTATGTAATATAAAGAGCTTTGACCGAGTAAAGATTGTAAGAGTACGTGACATATGGCATGGAAGTCCAATAAAGTTCATCGACCTTTTGTAGATGAGTGGGCTATCTGCCGGGGGTAGTGTTCACTAGTTTAGATGGCTACAACCCTGCGACATTCAGTTAATCTATTAAACTACTGATACATCCCCTTAAAACTTCAGAGGATCAGGTGTTTTCAACGTCGGTCCAACTGACCGATGTCCAGGCACCACTGACCGTGTCTGATGATGTGGTTCTCGAGCAGTGTCCGAGCCTGTCTGACCGCGTCCTGTCTCGTGGCTGCCTTTTGGTTGTCCACCATCCAAGTGACCAGGTCACAGCCGCGGACCACGTCGCGGTAGACGTGGCCGTCCACGCGGCGACTGTGCTTCAGACTCGTCCCTGTCTCAACCAGTCTACAACCAGCACACGTCATGTGACCCACCACAGCGAATCAGGTATTACGTCAAACAGACCTATTCAGCACATGCGCTAAAAACAGCTGTGTAGATCACGTCCCATCAATTTTGTAATTTTAACACAGTGATATATTTTATTTCATATAGCGCCACATCCATAATTATTTGTGGCGCTTCACAACATATTGTTATTCAAAATATAATAAGAAGGATATTGCAGGGAAACAATAGAATAACAATATATGTTGTGGGTCTGTTATGTGACTCCAGGAGACCAGGTGGACCGTGGAGTGGTGGTGGATTGACCCCCCTACCATTATGGTGTCAGTTGTAATGGAGTGACCCCCATCAATGCGATGTTATCTGTGTAGAGTGACCCCCCCAGCTGCCACAGAAGTAATATGGTTAGCAGTGCATGTTAGTGACACCTATGGAAATTTTCAGTGTGGACCAATTGTCTGTGATAAGGTAATCCCAACATGGGTGAGTAAATGTGAGTAGAAAGTGTCATCTGTCCACGTGGCACTTATTATTGTGACACCTGTCAAAGTGACATAAGAAATAACACCTCTCAATGTGACATCATCAGAAGCCAGAAGGTGACAATTGTGAACTGACAATGCAATGCAATGCAATGCAATGCAATGCAATGCAATGCAATGCAATGCAATGCAATGCAATGCAATGCAATGCAATGCAATGCAATGCAATGCAATGCAATGCAATGCAATGCAATGCAATGCAATGCAATGCAATGCAATGCAATGCAATGCAATGCAATGCAATGCAATGCAATGCAATGCAATGCAATGCAATGCAATGCAAAACTTTATTCATCCCTGTAAGGGAAATTATATTGTCGTTTTGGACGTATAAAATATGTAAAAATTAAAATATATGTAAGATATAATATATATATATATATATATATATATATATATATATATATATATATAATATAAAGACACATTTACTTTACATCGTTAGCAAGACTGATCGCAACAGGAATAAAAGATAACTTCTTACAGTTTGTTTTGCACGCAAGACACCTAAAATGACGTCCTGGCAGCAGTCTCAAAACATGGACTAAAGAACATGACTGTCACTGATTAAAATAGAACGAGCAACGTAGACTGACCTGTGATAGAGACGCTCTCCCCCCCTGGAAGATCTTCATGTCATTGTGCCACGGGAATGTGTTGTCATCTTGCCGGAATCGATATAGACACACGTCATCCCTGAATGACTCAGTGTCGTTCACTGCAAACAACAACACACGAGGCAGTTGAAACACCCGAAGAATACCTCGCTTTATCTTTGTCTCAAGTATTTGGGATGGGTTGAGTTTGTTACTAGATGGGTAATTATTTTATTTTATATGTCTGCATGTCTGGACTAGTTTGTATTTGTATATGACTGGACACTCACTATTAAAAAAAAATTGGAGATTCGGAAAATGTTATCCTGCAAAAAGGCTTGGTTGTCAGAAATCTCTTATTTTAATCTACCTTTAAATTAATACATTAACTAGTCAACTAAGAATCCATGAGTTCAGTTTAGTTTACATCTGATAAGAGATATTTCACCAAACAGTGAGGGCTGGGGGACTATTTGCTAACCATAATTTGTTTATTTTTAGATTTAATAGCTTAGTTAGTATTGATTATTGATAGGAAATGCCTCACTATAGTGTATGTAATGATCAGCATAATCAGATCAGTATAATAAATATGCAAAAGTACTACCCTGAAAGTATTCACATTGCATTCTTGAACATCATATTTACTAACATGTCGGACTGCTTCGAGATATTTCTGTTTTAATTAAATAAAACATTACACTTTGCAATACCGAAATATTTCCTATCTAAGTGTTCTGACATTACTTCACTGCTAGACACATACCGTGATGAACAACATCGTTTTGTAGTAAGATGTTGAAGATGATGACACTGGTTTTTCGGTCCGGAGCCAGGCCGATGGTGATAAGCCAGTCGACGGCCTTGCAGCCCATGAAACTACAACTGTGGACCCGGAAGAGATTGCGATGGTCCTTGATGACAGGCGGCTCACAGGTGTGCATGTCAACCCTGAAACCATCAACTGCATGTTGTATCTATCACCATTTACTAGGTATTCACTGGACCCTTAGATCACCAGTTTCCAAACAACTTTTGGAATCAACGCCCCTATTACATTAAAATCACCTCAAACTATAGCCATCTTTCGTAAAAACCTTTGTCTGAAATTCCTTTCCACTCTAATTTAATTCGAATGTTGCCTGTTTCCTATTAAGGTTAAGCTTCGTGATTTTGTTTATTGGACCTCTGAGCTTGAATTTTCATGGATATAAGGGCTCGACTGCAAAACTGTGGTCGTAGAGCTGCATAGAAGCAGCTAAACATGTTTATGTAATACAATATCAGTAGTAATCACTTTACTGCATTTTTCTGCACCATAATTTTTGTCACAACAAATTTGCCCAAATGTATGGCCACTCGGAGGTGCATTACTGTCCTACGACATGGAATGTACAATTATTAGTTAAAAATATCAAAATAGATATCAATAATAAATAAATATGGATAATAATAAAATAATTAATACTACTTCAAACAACTATACAGAAGTAAAATACTAAAAGCTAAATGTAGAGACTAAAATATTCAGAGTTTGTAATAGTGAACAAATTTGCCAGGCGTCTGTAGTTTTCACAGTAAACACAGATGTGACTCACCTTGAAAGGCAAACAGTGTATAGAGTCACAAAAGGTTACGCTGCACTAGAGACTAAAATAGCTTCATTAAGTATGTGTTACTGCCAGATGCATACCTGACAATCTAAATTGTGTTCCACGTCCAGTTTATTTCCCCCAATAAGCAATTGAAGGGTAATAAAATACATGCATTTACAAAACCATTAATTAAAAAACAATAGTAAAATTAACTTTGTTTCTCCAAAATGTTATATTTTAAAATTTGCTATTAAACATGACAATAAATAAACACGTCTGTTCAAAGAAATTCCAACAAATTCTATTTAGCCCATGATGTGTGGAGTCCACCCCATGATGTGTGGAGTCCACCCCATGATGTGTGGAGTCCACCCCATGATGTGTGGAGTCCACCCCATGATGTGTGGAGTCCACCCCATGATGTGTGGAGTCCACCCCATGATGTGTGGAGTCCACCCCATGATGTGTGGAGTCCACCCCATGATGTGTGGAGTCCACTCCATGATGTGTGGAGTCCACCCCATGATGTGTGAAGTCCACCCCATGATGTGTGGAGTCCACCCCATGATGTGTGTAGTCCACCCCATGATGTGTGGAGTCCACCCCATGGTGTGTGAAGTCCACCCCATGATGTGTGGAGTCCACCCCATGATGTGTGAAGTCCACCCCATGATGTGTGGAGTCCACCCCATGATGTGTGGAGTCCACCCCATGATGTGTGGAGTCCACCCCATGATGTGTGGAGTCCACAGAAGTACAACACTCAATGTCACAAAGACAAGTGTCCATCTTATCTGTGCTTGATGATTTATTGTGTGCTCAGGTCTGTGACCTCTGTGTACTGAAGGCTACTTGTGTTGAAATCTGACACTACACTGTACTTCAAACTGCTAAGTACCTAAAGCTTTAATTACGGCAGGCCTTTGCAGAATCCAACAGTTACATTCCAAAACTATTGTGCCCCTGAACTCATATTATATTAGATCTAGAAAATTTGTATATCGTATAATATACTTCTAGAAATAAACAATGATCCATGCATACGCACATCACACATGTGTGACCCATTTTCAAAGCATAAGCTATAATTTACAAGAATATTATATCAATTAAATGTTTTTTAAAATTTATTTTAGCCCCTCAAATTTGTAGCCATCCAACCACACTTTTTTATGCATCTAATAGTAGAATTAGACCATAGAAATGATGGGTGGGTGCCTCTCTAAATAACGCCACCACTACAGGTCAGACTACAGGTCAATGAACAGCAATGAACAAGGTCCAATGATTACATATCACACAGCAGACTACCATCGGAATTAAAACATCATTAATGACATTCAATGAAAGATATTTATAACCACAAACATACGTATATTATAACTTTTAGTTTGTTTTCAGTATTATATAAGATTATGTTTTACAATTACACCTGACCCAGATAATTGCATCTCAAAGAGGTAAACAAAATTGTTAATCCCTATGTAGTGGCATCACAGGTTATACACTAAAACTAAACAGCCATGGGGGCATGACCCAATGGGAACCAGACCGTCCACACATATCACACTGTTTGTCTTCTCTGTTAAATCTATTTAGACGTGCGAGTCTATTTTAGGAAGATTTATAATTCACGCAGCTGATGAAGTAGACGCTAGAACCACCAGTGTCTACGCTAGAACCACCAGTGTCTACGTGGATCAGCACAGTGTCAACTGTCTGTGCATGTCAAATATAATAACAATGCGGTCTATATACATGCCACTAATGCACGTCATTGTCCCACACTTGCGGCCTGTCCCCAGCCAGTGGGTCAACACCAGCAGCCAGTGTGACAGTTGCTGTGACCTAGAACCAGGCCAAGGGCAGTGTCAACACTTATGGACTCCAGCTGAGAGCTGCTGTGTCTGGATGTTATGTAAATGGACACCAACTTAACCAAGCATACCTTACAACTGGCCATTCCTTGTCAGTCAGAACCGGTGTCGGCCACATTGTTGATTAACTGTGGATATTGTTTACTCACAGATTCAGAACTTTGTTGGTATTAAGAACATTTAAAGTTTCATCATTATGACTTAGTAGTTTTATTTCTAAGCATCAAGTTTCTACCTGTTTATTCTGGAGGTAATTTGTGTATTGTACATTAATTCTAGTTGCAGTGGACATGGGTTCTTCAGTGCAGCTAGAGTCAGACGACTTATTGCCAAGTTGCACTTTCTTTATGTGCAAGGATAAAACTAGTGCATGTCCTCAACAATAAGCAGTTTTGCATTGTCAACTACAGGGTTCTGAATCAACCTTGGAGTTTTGAATCATCAATGGGGAGTGAAGAAACCTCAGATGTATGTATTAATAAGGAGATTCAGTAGTTCAGAGTCAATTGTGAGAGTTACTTCATAAGCTGTAGGGATGTGTCAACTACATAATAATATCTATGAGGAGTTCCGAATCAATGACAATCAGAACAAAACGAACTACTAAACATAATATTACAAATAACCTACTATAATGTATATGATACAAGTATGACTGTATGTAGTTATGTAGACAGCTTGCAAGTGCCTGGCCTAGACAGTGCACTAGTGGCATATACTATTACTAGGTGAACACTGCGTGGTCAGAGCATGCCAGTCCACGAGGACACAGATAAAGGAACGTTGAACTGAGTTGTCGCTAAAGACATCTGATCCACCTGTCACTGGATATGTTTCCACTGGACAGAGCCACAGACTTGTGGATATCACTTACTTGTCTGTGAGCATACAGTCTCGTTATAACCGTTTTATTGTCCAGTTATTGGCAACAGTTTCAGCTTCCACCGTAATAAGATTCCAGTCAATGTTTGACATTTAAAATGATACTCACATTGGAACTGAAAACTGATCACGCTTAGATTTAATTATGTTAAATAGCTTTAATTAATTAGTCTATTTAATGTGAAATATTAAATCATATCAAACTTGTAGAAAACATTAACATAGTAACCATGTACAGTTCTGCCATAATTATGATATTATATAAAATATGCAATACTGGACTATGATTTTCAGGTGGGCAGAAATATATAATATGCAATACTATACTATGATTTCTAGGTGGATGTGAATAGTCACAAGAAAAATAAATGGAGAAAATTAGGTTTAGTTAGAAAATACCAACATAAAATTACATCATAATTATTTAGCTGAAATTTGAATAATTTGGCTAAAATATATCTGTCTTTTACTCAGCCTTCCTTTTAGTTTTGCATCAGTGTCTAGGTACTCAGAGTCAGCAATATGTTATCTGAATCAGCTTAATCACAGCCGTCAATGAGGTGTGTTGGAATAGTCCAACTTGAAAGGTATATTTATAAGGATGTATTGTATGCCTGCCATCACAACACTTGCTCCCAGTTGCTGTTTAGAATACAACATGAATGTTTTATTTGTAAACACCTTGTAAACTTTACATTCGTAAACACCTTGTAAACTTTACATTTCTAAAACTGCGTTGTACAGAATACAGAATCTGACAACAAGTACACCCTCAAGATGATTATTTTAGTATTGACTCGAGAACATTATACAACACATACCATCAGTATGCTGACAATGAGAGCCTGTCCACCAGACTGATCTAGGGGAATCAACTCATTCACTCAAGGCAGCAAGGCAGCAAGTGCATTGCAAATGGCAATCAACAACTGACTGTATATTGTCAACATCTGCTTAACCTGCTGTCATTAAAACACATATCTGTGTATTTGTAAAAACTTTAAGCAGACAGTAAATTAATTAGATAGAATAATACATTGCCTTCAATTCACCCTTTCCAGGTGACAGCATTAGCCCACCTCATCCAGTGGCCACAATAGTTGCATCATTTATTTAGGAAATAACTGTTTAAACATTTCTGCATGCATACCATTACGAATGGACAGATGACACCACAAACGTAACTGATTTCATTTATTGTTCAAATACACATATGAGTATGATTACTTAAATTATACTTTTTTAAATCTTAAAATAACCATTATGTTTATCAAAATACTGAAACTGCAACCAATTCTAACTAATGTTTATTTGAATGGAATTGATGAGTGGCATTGTAGCTGGGACAGTGACAAATTAAATATGTGCGTTTACTATACGGTTATTGAATGTACCTGAATACAAATTGTGATGAAAAAAATTATTAATTAAGATCATTCTCTTTTATTTTGATGGTATTTAGATTAGTTAATAAATAATTAGAGCTTAGTTTGAATGTCCAACGTCCCATCTCAATTAGTGTGATCTCAGGCTCCCAGCCCCGTTTGCTCGCCCCTGTTCCGACTCCTATAATTCACCTGGGACATCAGGACAGGTATTCGGGGTTTTACCAACAATGTTGCCAACAGCAGCAACTCCGCCTCCGGACTGCGTGGAAACGGGTATATTGTAGTGGCGTACCTCCAACGCCATCGATGTACTGTACGGTACGTATAACATTTACATTGGGTAATCAACATCGCAGATTGAATGAGTCACGTTACTCGATCCTAACCACCACTCCCAATATCGTAAACACGAAACCATTCAAAGCACGCCGCATCGGGCGGCTAGATCGACTTATTATCGCCATGCGCCTAATTGATTGCTTTGGCGTCGAAAAACGCTGCCGTTAGAATTTACTACTTCGTTATCGTTGAATTCCATGTGCATATATGTGAACATTACCCGCATTTCTCACCTTAGTTGTTCTCCGATTAGGAGTATTTCGCCAAAACTGCAGCATCGCCACCGCCGTCTCCCTCCTCCGTCCCCCATCTTGAATGTTTAGATGCGTGACGTCAGAGGTGTGTCGCTTGACGCGTGGGTGCGCGCGTGCCAACTGTTAGTAGCTTGATGAATGGGTGAATGGTCGCAATCCTACGTAGGTGTCAATGTCCTTTGTACAGTTAGTAGCTCGCCTTCGTCTGTTGTATGTATTCGATTTATGGCAATCGCGAATACTATGTAGACGGCCCGCCGTTGAACCGATATTAAGCAACTGTAGAATAGAAAATAAAGTTCAGCAGCATGCCTGCTCGATCCAAACAAAGTCAAGACCGTCCTTGCCTTGGCCAGTTGGACTCGATTATATCTTTCACTTTTTCACACTGTGTGATGTATGCGTGTAATATATAGATATATAATTAATTAAGACTACAGTCAAAGACTGTCGTGCTATACAGAATGACTCGCATTTTCAGTCGATAGGTCTATATATGTAAGCTATCTGGCATTAATAATGAAGATCTCGAGCGTTAGCTGTTGTATATAGTCAATGCGTAAGTCGTGCGATTGCTATTAGCAACACGTGTCAATAATGAGTGTTGTTTGTTTACTGTGGTCCATGTAGCGTCACCTCGCTGATTGTACTCATGTGTCACCGTATTCAGTGCGAATCAAAATAATCTATTGTCTTTACGTCACGAACTCGTAGTCGCGTACTATAATTGACCACAATAGCTGACTCACTAGGCAAATCACTCAATCACAGGCAATCTATAATATAATAGCACTGGCGTCGGAACGTCTTACATGGTGAACATGGGGGTTCACAACTCATCCTGCTACAGCTGCTCCCCCAAAATGTCCCCCCCAAAATCAAGCTTTCTAAAAAACATTGCGCAAATCCCTGAACACACATGTATGTTGCTCCAGATGTGTGTGTGTGCGTGTGCGTGTGCGTGTGCGTGTGCGTGTGCGTGTGCGTGTGCGTGTGCGTGTGCGTGTGCGTGTGCGTGTGCGTGTGCGTGTGCGTGGTGCGGGTGCGGGTGTGTGTGCGGGTGTGGGTGTGTGTGTGTGCGCGCGCGTGCGTGCGTGCGTGTGTGTGCGTACGTGCGATCGTGCGTGCATGTGTGTGTGGGTGGATGTTTGTGTATGTGAGTGTGTGTCCCAGATAGCAAGCCTACGTTGGCCCAACGTTGGCCCAACTATGGTACCGTTGGCATAATTTTGGCGCTGGGTGAACAACGTTGGGCCAACATTGGGCCAACGATGTACCGCCAACATCAATTTCAAATAAACTCAGTTTGATATAATTAATGTTGGTAAAATGATGGTTCAATTAATGACCCAATCCACATAATTATACAGTAAAATGTTCAGTTATACAAATTTGGCTTAACGTTGGACCAACGTTGGATCAGCCCCAGATAGCATACCTACATTGGGCCAATGTTGGCATTTTACATTGGGCCAACGTTGGCAACATATGTTGGGCCAACGTCATTTTGCTCGTTGGCCCTACGTTGGGCCAACGTTGGCAAATTACAGTGACTTCGTTGTACCTTTCCCACATTCCAGTTGTTTCTAATAATATCCAGTTTAGTTGTAGACCCTGCAGCATTCATTGGGGTAAACACAACTTATCAGAATGATAATAAACGTGATTATGTGATTGATTGTTTTACAGGTTAAATTCTAAATTAACACTATTCTATAAGTTTATAATTCATTGTATTTTTAACTCTGGTAAAGGTCAATGTCATCCTGAATTATAATTACAGAAATGACACCGACGATTGCAACAGGATCTGGATGAGGATTAGCTTGGTGAAGACTACAGCAACCACGTCTCAGAGAAGAGTGCTCTTCTGAAGAATTTTTCCAACAGCTTCATGCAATAAGTCTATGTGTGCTTATATTTGTGTTTGTGTGTTTATGTGGTGTGTATTTGGTGTATGTGTGGTGTGGTGTGTGTTTGTAAGATGTGTGTGTGTGTGCGTGTGCGTGTGCGTGCGCGTGCGCGTGCGCGTGCGCGTGCGTGTGTGTGTGTGATAACCAGGCATTTATATGAACTTACTGTAATAATAATAATAAAATACTTATATAGCATCCGATCAATTAAAAATTCCACTCGGCGCTTTTAGTGGCTTAGGGCGCTTTAGAAACATGCACATCCACACAAAACGACATACTAAAAAATAAACGCGTAACCGTACGTACCCGTTCATATTTCCATTTATAGACAATAACAACTGATAAAATGCTATTTAGTGTACCATATGGACATATTAGAACCTAGGGAGCCCAGCAACATTTAGAGGAGAGGTTGCTTCTTTTAGTGCAAATCAGGAATTACGGAGATCTCCGTAATTTCCAATTGTTTATCCACAGCTCTTCAGGTTCGAACCTGAAGAGCTATGGATACAAAACGAACGTCGGGAGAAATCTCCAACAGCTCTCCCACCACACCTACGTCAGGATCTGAGTTAGTGGGACACGGGAGAGGAATGACACTGATCGAAGCTTCCTATATTACCTCTTCTGTAATATATCTAGTAGTCACAGCGGCAATTAAAGAAAACAAGTTACCCACACGCGCGCGCACATACACACACACGCACACACACACAAACGCCTACGTAGACGCACACAGTCGCGCGCGCACACACGCACGCACGCACGCACGCACGCATACACACAAACGCGAATGTAGACGCACACAGTCACACACACACTCCGTTGTGATGGAAGCCATGTATTGTATGTAGTCTACAGCTAGCTAGGGGGTGGTGTTAGTTCAAATATTATAGGTACCCCCTCCAAAAGATGGAGATGGTCTTTCTGAGCGCGGAAATAGCCGTCGTTCGTCATCTGGTCCATCCTAACCCTCATGTATCCCTTGAAACTAAGACCCACTGTAAAAAGCATTTTTGCGTAGACAATTATCTCAAAATTATTATAATAACATAGAATATGAGCAGAGAGCATTTATATTATTTGTACTCTGGAACAGACATGTCGTTTAATACAATAAACAATGTGTAGACGTATTAGTGACATATTACTGCCTTAAACATTTATAATATTACGTGCTACCCCGCTACAGTGATCTTACGTAAAGTGGCGCCTCTTTGGGACCACTTCGGAAATGTTGTGCCACCTAGCGGAGTAAAATGAGACTATACTAAAGCGGGAAATATCAAACTTCAGAATATTTCTAATTCTGGATATGGAGCCGCAGAATAGGTGACGCATTTTATGTTGCAGGTTCATTTTATTTGCCATGCACAACAAGAAAATTAGGAAATTACAGCTATTGTAATATGAGAAATTGATTATATGCGAACATATTTTTATTGTTTATGTGAGCGATATTGGGGCGTACTTGCTGTAGCACTATATAGATTTAACAAGATTTAACAAGATTGCCACCTAGAGATTCAACTCTAGATGGCAGGTGGACTAGGAAGCCATTTGGCTTATCGAGAGTCCAACCTATCTATCTAAGTATACCCCGCCCTTCTTAGGTATATGTCAATTTTATTTTTAAATATATTAACACTACTAGCACCTACACAATCAGCTGATAATCTGTTCCATTCGTTTACTGTTCTTTGTGAAAATGAAAATTTTCTAATATCTAGTCTACACTGCTTCTTTGCTAATGTAACTCCATGTCCTCTAGTCCTTCTCTCTTCCTTGACTGTGAAAAATATATTTCTGTCAATATTTTCATATCCATTCAATATTTTAAACACCTCAATCTGATCTCCTCTCAATCTTCTGGTTTCTAGTGTTGTTAAACCACATTCTTTTAGACGCATTTCATAACTAATATTCCTGAGTTTTGGTATCATTTTGGTTGCTCTCCTTTGTACTCTTTCTAGCATATCAATATCCTTCTTGCGATATGGCCTCCATGCTTGTATACAATATTCTAAGTGAGGCCTATAGTCTATATACTAGCCAGTGCAGGATCCCAGTGCAATAGTCATAGTCATACACCATGCAAACATTATGTTATTTTGTGATGTATGGTGCTTGCGATCCTTGTTATGATAACGATTTTATTGTTCATCCAAAACAGTTTATCAATGGATTATTGTTTTTTATGTTAATGATTATCATCAGAGTCAGGAGACAGAGGTGCTATAGTATATAAAAAACCATTAATCACTAATGTGACTAATGTGCTGTTTTGCAACTGTGATTGTAGGACCCTGTATGACATACAGTGTTTGTCTGGTCATGCCAAGTTGGACCAGAGTCACTTGATGCCAGGTGTCCAGTGTATTAGCTTCACACCACAGCTGGACAATGAAGCGGTCATGCTGATGGAAATTGACCCATCATTGCTTGACTATTTGATGGTTGGAGACAGGTCTGTAATAAAATATATATATATCAAACATAATTTTAAGAGTCAGTATTTTTATAAGTGGCTCTTGTGAAACTGACTTCGCTTGCCATGCAATTGGGGTACCGTGCAATTGCACACAAGTTTACATTAAATTTGTGGGATGTGATTGCCATGTCAATGTTTTCTACAGAACTGTGTATATAGTAACTTCTACAATTCACACTGGACTTTATATAATGCTTAGGGATCATCTAAGAATATCAGTGTCTGATATAAGATGTGAATACTTTTGGTGGGGGTGGGGGTGGGGGTGGGGTCAGAGACAGTTTTGTCTGGCATTGGACAACAATAGTTTACACATCGAACCAATACTGTTAATAATTATTATTATTACCATTGTTTATAAATGTTAATTTTTGTGGGGCTAATAATAATAATAATAATAACTTTATTTTAACACTGGTCTCTAGAGTATATATTTGTCAAAAGTGTGTACATACTAGATTTTTTTATTACATAGTCATCTTAAGACCAGATGAAAGTTACATCATCTACGATAAGACACTGATCATCTGGGATAATCTGTTGAACAAAGAACTGTACGTGACAACGAAGCATTTTGAGGTCATCACTGACCGTGTGGAGTATGTTGTAGTTTGGTGGTCCGCGGTGAGAAATCTGACCAGGCTGTGCTGTGTACAAAAGACCAGACGTATGACATCAGGGAAGCAGAGACATCTAACACATTGCTGATGATGCCTGAGTTTGATTTCCCATCTGAGCTGGAATCCCACTCCGAACCCGTCATCCTCCATAGAACTGTTAAGTGTCTTCCTCACCAGATCATTAAATATTATTGTGGTCAAGTATATTCTGTTCCAAATGTAGTTTTATACATGTAAATGTTTGTAAATGTTTATTGATTTATATGTTAAGGTTCAATTCACAATATGATGTACATGTGTAGTTTTTGTGTACAAGTTAAGACTGACTGGTCTGTTGTGTTGAACTGTTTCTGCCGGTGAAGTGTGACTGAAGATGACCCTTACCCCAGGTACAAGCCATGAAGCACGAATACTATGAGCTGCGGAAGACCAAACCTAGACTGAAACGCCTCAGGGAGCTGCTTCAGGAAAACGTCTACAGTGGCTGGGAGTGTGAGGGGGAAGAGGAACATCAGGGGAAGAAGGTGGGATGAAGGGAAGCACACAGGGCTAAAGGGCTGGGAGTGTGACGGGGAAGAAGGTGGGATGAAGGGAAACACCCTGGGTTAGTGAGCTGGGAATGTGAGGGGAAAGAATATGGGATGGAGGGAAACACATTGGGTTAGGGGGCTTGGAGTTTGAGAGGGAGAGGAACACCAGGTGGGATGAAGGGAAACACATTGGATTAGGGGGCTGGGAGTGTAAGGGGAAGAGGAACACCAGGGAAGAAGGTGGGATGAAGGGAAGTACACTGAATTAGGGAGCTGGGAGTATGACGGTGAAGAGGAAAACTAGGGGATGAAGGGAAGCATATAAGGGTAGGGGGCTGGGAGTATGAGGAGGAAGAGGAAAACAGGTGGATGAAGGGAAGCATATAAAGGTAGGGCTGGGGTATGAGGAGGAAGAGGAACATCAAGGGAAGCAGGTGGTATGAAGGGAAGCACACAAGGCTAGATGGCTGGGGGTATGAGGGGGAAGAGGAAATCAAGGGAAGCAGGTGGGATGAAGGGAAGCACGCAGGGTGTGTGAGTGAAAGAAAAAACAGGGAAGCAATGGGGAGTTTTGGAGGAAGAAAGGGTGAATGTGTAGTAAAGGATGGAAAAGATAGAAGGGAGTAGTA
Organism: Ridgeia piscesae; assembly: GCA_025642075.2. NCBI lineage: Eukaryota > Metazoa > Annelida > Polychaeta > Sabellida > Siboglinidae > Ridgeia > Ridgeia piscesae. The sequence goes on from JAODUO010000502.1 coordinate 81,722, forward strand.
ACTGGGTAAAGCTTAGAGGAGGAAGGGGAAATGTTGGAGTAGCAGTGGATTCTTTTGTAATTTTAACACTTCTATATCCTTGAACATAAATGCTCAGAACAAACAAAATCGTTTGGCGTAATAAATCACGTAATCATAAATGGGGACAGACAACAGTTGTCATTGGAACATGGAACTGCCAAAAAAGTATGGGGGAAAAGCAATTTCAAACAAATATTTTTATGAAAGGTTGCTATGGTTTCAGAAGGTTTAATTGTATAGGGAGTTGATTCCTGATTGTTGGTGCAGCAACAGAGCAAGCATGTTTGCCAATATTGAGCTTAGTTTTAGGAACAAAAGGTTGTTTGGAAATGGATGATCAAAGGGTCCTAGATGGATAAATTATTTCGAAACGGTATTATAAAGGAATGGCCAAAAAGGTAATACATGTATGTGTATATCTGTCATTGTTCCTGGTATGTGTGTGTGTGTGTGTGTGTGTGTGTGTGTGTGTTGTTTGTGTGTGTGTGTGTGTGTGTGTGTGTGTGTGTGTGTGTGTGTGTGTGTGTGTGTGTGTGTGTGTGTGTGTGTGTGTGTGTGTGTGTGTGTGTGTGAGTGAGTGAGTGAGTGAGTGAGTGAGTGAGTGGTGTGTGGTGAGTGAGTGTGTGAGTGATGTGAGTGTGTGAGTGAGTGTGTGTGAGTGAGTGAGTGAGTGAGTGAGTGAGTGTGTGTGTGTGTGGTGAGTGAGTGAGTGAGTGAGTGAGTGAGTGAGTGAGTGAGTGAGTGGTGTGTGTGAGTGAGTGAGTGAGTGAGTGTGTGTGAGTGAGTGAGTGAGTGGTAGAGTGATGTGTGTGTGAGTGAGTAACTTGAGGAGCTGTTGTGTGTGTGGTGTGTAGTGTGTGTGTAGGGCTGTTCGCTGTTCATGATGGTAGGATGTAGATTCAGTTTTGATGGTATAATGTGTGAGTGAGTGAGTGAGTGTGTGTGTGTGTGTGTGTGTGTGTGTGTGTGTGTGTGTGTGTTTAGCAACGTTGTGTTGTGTTGTATTGTAGTACACCTATGAGGAGCTGTCTGAGACGATCCAGGCAAGTGAAGTAGAGTTGCTGCAGGGACTCCACGACCTTCCCGCCTGTCTCATTGATGGTAATGCCTCACATATTCAGTCTTTTATTTCATACATAATGAATTGAATGTTTTATTTTAATTTTAAATTTTATTAAAGAGTATGTTCATCCAAAATTCAAATAACCATGTTGACCAGAATGCTGGTGACATACTGCAGAATTGTGGCAGCTAATGGAGCTATGATATATGTGTGTAAGCTCAGTTTTAGGCCATAAGCTGCACTGTACCTTGTAAAGATAGGAACTGTCATTTTACAAACTTTTTTAAAGTTTTAATTTTGATGAATATAGTCAAAATGGATATCACATTTGTTGGTGAGTTATTAACCTTTAAAAATTGTAGTATTTGCATCAGAATTATAGCAAAGTAATAATAATTATTATTTAATAAACCAGTAATTTGTATTAAAAACACATGACAACAAAACCATAATAATCATTTTCTAGCAAAAAAATCACAATAGCCAGATATAAGATACAGCCATCTCTTGACCTCTTGACCTCACTGTCTTCAGGTTATTGGCGAATGCTGGACTTTGAGTTCTGTAGCAAGGTGCTGGAGAGTCTTCTTGCTTTGAAGGATTCGGAATCATGGGACTTTGACGAGATTCCTGCCAAAGCCTGCTGCGATCTACTTGCTGACATCTATCCAAAGTAAGCTAACATTTACATATTTGGTTGGTCTGTCGCATTTTTTAAATGTCCGCTGGACCTAAGATCATATGCTTCCCAAAAATATTCATTCATAACAGTCAGTGGTTAAGCTCAATGTTGGCAAATATGCTTTCTCTGTAGCTGCGCTAAAAACTGGTTTCAGTTCCCTGTCACTGTGATAATTATCTGAAACTGTACTCACCTTTTGTGTTCAGGATTTATTTGTTGGAAATTGCATTCCCCCACTGAACTTTCAGCAGTCCATTGCTCTTGCATGTTCTCATTCACAGTTATACCTGCTGATTATTGTCCTGACAGTGGTAGTAATAGATTGTGTTTTGTTTTTGGGTATTTATAATGAATGTGTACAGAAAGACGAAGATTTGTGGAAATACTATTGTTTTTTATTAAAGATATAATACTTCTTATCTGCAACATACACATAACTCTGTGCATGTTGTGTGACTGACAAGTCAGTGATTGTCAAGTGGAAACATGGATATGTAAAATGCATGTTTTATTTCAGAAATGTCATTCAGCACGTCTTGGAGTGTTATGGTGAAAAGAAAGAGAGGGAGAAGACACAGGCGTCAGATGCCGATGACGAAAGTTGGTGCCCCTTTTTGTGGTTCACATTCATGATTGTCCTTCGTGTTTGTGTGCTAATAAGTTAAGTCAGTAGAAGGTGTACTAGATAGTAGCAGGTACCATGCCACAGTGAATCAGGTATTATGTCACCCCGTTCTATTTTGGAAAGAGCCAAAATAACTACTTATGTCATGTTCCATCAGAGTTGTGATTTTGGATCTCCTACAGCCCCACCCTCAAACAAATTTCAAAATAAAATCTAAATCTTTCAAATGGGCCAATTATATCAGACAAAAATGTCAGCCAGACACATGCTAAAGTGATGAAAATATCTGCCACTTAAAAAGTGTGACCCCAATATCCCCACCCAATAGATGAATTTTGAAAACAATTCTAAATGCATGAACAACGCCCAAAATGCCTGATAGATCTTATAAAAAATGTCAGCACTATATGTAAAAAACTAAGAGAGATTTGGGTACACAAACAAATAAACAGAGAACAATAAATTATTGTTTTATATTATAAATGTATATACATTCCTGTACATAGTTTTACATATACATATATCTATTAATAAATTATAGCACAACACGGTTTTGTTTATATAAACACACATACATGTGAACACTCACAAGGCAGTCACTGGTGCTACAACTTGACAGTTGCTATCCCTGAGGTTCTGACTCCACTGCACTTCTGGAATCTTGCTTACGGAAGCACTAAGACATTTGAAAATTACATTACATTGTTTCAATATAATGTTTCATTACATCTTGCACTGCTCTCTTGCACAATATGTAACTGAATTATGGTGTTTGGCATACGGCATGTAAGACCTACAGCATTTTTAGGTATTGAGCCCCCAAGATTTCTAACCCCACGGAAGAATATTTTGTAAAAGTCTAAATCTACACACCGTCCTTGTAGTCCCGCAAAATGTTAGCTTGATACATGAAAAACTGACAGAGATTTGGGTCCAGCAACAGACAATCACTGTTTTATAATATAGATGATATGGATATATGTATGGGTATATGTTATCTTAAAATGTAAGCGTATTACACCATCTTGAGAATGTAATTATGCAATGGGCATTCTTGACTCTGTCAAAGTTGCTATTTAACTGTGATGGTTCTGGTTGTTTTCAGATGTTTTATACAAAATCAAGGAAGATAATGTATGCCGGTACTACGCAGAACTACTGCTAAGGCCCGTAGAAAAGGTATACTCATTTGAATGTCTTGCAAAAATTGCAATATTATATAGTACATTGTAAATGAGAAAGGTATTTCCACAGCTGTTTATCATAAAGGAAGTACAATATAAAATATGCCAACAAAGATTATGGCTTCGGTGCAGTTTAATGTTTTAAAACTGGTCTGTACACTGTTACACTATCTTTATATTGGGTAAAGCAGTAATTGAGAATTGTCTCCATGGAAGTGAGAAATTGAAAGTAGTGTGTACGTGGTTATTCACTTCATTTGTTATATAAATATTACTAATAATTGTTTGTCTCCATTGCAGTTTAATTTGCAAGAGTTTGAAAATGTGTGGCAGTTGGCTGTGCCAGACAGCTTCAAAACATCACTATACCAGCTCGAGGTAGGTGTTCATTCATCTCTCCTCCCAGCAGGCAGTTAAAGTTTCTCCCAGCAGGCAGTTAAAGTTTCTCCCAGTAGCTAATTAAAGTTTCTCCCAGCAGGCAGTTAAAGTTTCTCCCAGCAGCTAGTTAAAGTTTCTCCCAGCAGCTAGTTAAAGTTTCTCCCAGCAGCCAGTTAAAGTTTCTCCCAGCAGGCAGTTAAAGTTTCTCCCAGTAGCTAATTAAAGTTTCTCCCAGCAGGCAGTTAAAGTTTCTCCCAGCAGCTAGTTAAAGTTTCTCCCAGCAGCCAGTTAAAATTTCTCCCAGCAGGCAGTTAAAGTTTCTCCCAGCAGCCAGTTAAAGTTTCTCCCAGCAGGCAGTTAAAGTTTCTCCCAGCAGCTAGTTAAAGTTTCTCCCAGCAGCCAGTTAAAGTTTCTCCCAGCAGGCAATTAAAGTTTCTTCCAGCAGCTAGTTAAAGTTTCTTCCAGCAGGCAGTTAAAGTTTCTCCCAGCAGCTAGTTAAAGTTTCTCCCAGCAGCCAGTTAAAATTTCTCCCAGCAGGCAGTTAAAGTTTCTCCCAGCAGCCAGTTAAAGTTTCTCCCGCAGCAGTAAGTTTCTCCAGCAGTTAAAGTTTCTCCCAGCAGCTAGTTAAAGTTTCTCCCAGCAGCCAGTTAAAGTTTCTCCCAGCAGGCAATTAAAGTTTCTTCCAGCAGCTAGTTAAAGTTTCTCCCAGCAGGCAGTTAAAGTTTCTCCCAGCAGCTAGTTAAAGTTTCTCCCAGCAGGCAGTTAAAGTTTCTCCCAGCAGCTAGTTAAAGTTTCTCCCAGCAGGCAGTTAAAGTTTCTCCCAGCAGCCAGTTAAAGTTTCTCCCAGCAGCAGTTAAAGTTTCTCCCAGCAGCTAGTTAAAGTTTCTCCCAGCAGCCAGTTAAAGTTTCTCCCAGCAGGCAGTTAAAGTTTCTCCCAGCAGCTAATTAAAGTTTCTCCCAGCAGGCAGTTAAAGTTTCTCCCAGCAGCTAGTTAAAGTTTCTCCCAGCAGCCAGTTAAAGTTTCTCCCAGCAGGCAGTTAAAGTTTCTCCCAGCAGGCTAGTTAAAGTTTCTCCCAGCAGCTAGTTAAAGTTTCTCCCAGCAGCCAGTAAGTTTCTCCCAGCAGGCAGTTAAAGTTTTTCCCAGCAGCTAGTTAAAGTTTCTCCCAGCAGGCAATTAAAGTTTCTCCCAGCAGCTAGTTAAAATTTCTCCCAGCAGGCAGTTAAAGTTTCTTCCAGCAGGCAGTTAAAGTTTCTCCCAGCAGGCAGTTAAAGTTTCTCCCAGCAGGCAGTTAAAGTTTCTCCCAGCAGCCAGTTAAAGTTTCTCCCAAAAGTCAGTTAAAGTTTCTTTCAGCATCCAGTTAAGGTTGTGTCCCAAAACTTGTTAAAATTGTCTCCCAAAAGTTGCATTCCAGCTCTTTTTGCTCAAAAGTTGGTAAACATCAAAATCAACATGTGAAGACTTTTTAATGTAGTTTTGGTGAACTTATACAAACTATAGACAACTATAATGTACATTTAAAGGAATGATCTAATTTGCTGCTGGGGGGGTCCTCTTTATGCAATCTATAATGTTGAGTTGGTGAGAGCTAGTTCACTTAGAACTATTTTATGTACTACACTGTAGTTCTATGTACACTCAGTTATGGATGTGGTAGTTCGTACACAAGTAGTACTATTAATGCACCTTGTCCCTTCAGGGTTTGGCCCTTGTGGATCGAGATAGCACACCACAAATCATCAGATATTATCCTCACACCGATCTGCCTGACGATGCCAGTGACAGGTTGGTTTAAAAGTTTGTCGTGGACTCTTGGTGTTTAATGAATGCATGCAGGAAAACATATTATACACATGGCTAGGAAATATAAAAGTTTATACCCATAATAAGGGTACATACATTATTCGTGACTAGAGTTGTAATATATTACACATATGGCTTAAAAATATATAATGGTAGTGTAATGCTTAGAATGTCTTACTGTGAATTGAGGGATTCTGGGGGGTAAGACTTTCTTGAAGACATTTCGAACCTAGGCCAAGTGCATTCACTTCAGCATAAGTTTACTGAACCATGTGAATGAAAACTTGGTAATACACAATGGTAGGTATGTGTGTGAATATTATTTGCATAGTAATAGCAGTGTGGCTGAAAGTTTCCCAGAGAAGTTCAGATGGTGGTCAGTCTGCCAGAATGAGATGTACTGTCTTGAGGTGTCCTAAGGACTGGACCTTGTACTGTGTAAAAACATGCATTATACATTACTAGGACAATAATATGTAACTTTGAAATTACACAGATAAAATGTAAAATGTTGCTGGTTTTAATGTATAATGTTATCTGTATCATTAAAGCCTGTTGTCGTGAAAGAATGGATGTTGCCATTAGGTGTAAAAAATATTACTTTATGTAAATTATTATTATATACTAATGTTTCAGATTCAACGCCTTATTCCAGACAAAGGAACGTTGGAGTCTAGATGAAATCACACCCTACATAAAGTATGTCTTGGGAATTTTTATTGACAGCTAACAAAAACTTCTGTCAAACCATCAGAAAATACGCATGCTGGACATGTCGTTGACTCTGATATTCTGTTGCGATTAAAAAATATTTGATTTTCGTGCAACAGCAGTAATGTTGCTAAAGGCAAAGATTGACGGAAGTCTCCCGCAACAGTTTGATTCTGACATGTGCAAACGGCATCATACCAGAAACATTTGGTTCACATGTTTCGTAAAACTATTGTTCTAGAAGAGTGACACTCTGTGAGCATTTCTTGGAGTGGCTGTATAGTCCAACTCTGGAGTTGTGATGAGAGAGGCAGCAGAGGAACCTGGAATGTCCTTGAACTGACCCAGCTCTCTCCTCCAGCCTGGCTCTTCTGTCACTGACCACGCCTAGTCTCCTCTGACCTCCGCATCATCATGGACCACATTTTCTGGTCGTCGGCTATGCATTCCCAGGTGTTAATGTTGACGTTGGCTGGTTTCGTGTCTGTCTTGCAAATGTCATTGTTCAACTCACCGTAATCGACATTGATGACAAAGGCAAAGCTTGAAATAATCTGATCTATATACAAGGATAGGAAGCCTGTTGCTCAAATGTGTGGCCGCCATATTGCTTTCCCTATTGTTACGTATAATGACTGCCACCATATTCATTCCAATCACGTCACGTGCAGCGTCGCATGCAACGATCGCTTTTTCTCACGTATCTATAAAAAAACTTCTACGTGATTCTCCCGGTAGTTTAATTTGAATTGCAGCCAGACGTGACGTAGTATTCACATTGTAACGCGCAATCACTGCACGTAAATAAACCTCTGATCTGTATTATCAACGATTTTGGGTAAGCAAGATGGCGGACAATGGCTTCACGTAATCGATCCACGTATAATTATGCTGTTTACTGTTACATAGACAAATAGATATCTTGTAGCAGTTTGCATTTGTTTTTGGATTTATTTATTTAATATAAAATGTAAAACATTGTACACGTATGCATAATATATAAATACAAGGTACATTTAAATATTCCGATAACACAAAAAGTGCACGCACTTATTTCCATTGTGGTCCTTGCATACGTCATAATCAACTCTGTGAATTACATATTTACATTATATTATTGCTAAATGGCATCTCACTTATCAAACATTCCAGGGTACAGTTGTTAGTTTAAAGTCTGCCTTTTTGTAATAAAGAAAATCATTTGTGGTAAGAATTTCAACGAAATATACAAAGGACTGTACGAACGAACCACTCGTTCCACATGTAGTTTATCATGTCTTGACAGAATTGTTGCAAGGCAATGAATGGATAAATAAGCCAATAAGAAAAACCTCAAAAAGAACTATATTCCCAATTAAGCAAACGCAGTGAACATTACTAAGACAACCAACAAGCTGTTGATGTGTTGCATGCTGATTGGTGAATTGTTGTCACATGCAGGGACCTCGTCACGGAGAAGCTCAAAGTCGGTACGCTGTTGAACAAGTACGCACGTTCGTCGACGCAAAACGGCATCAAGGTGTACAACAGCAGGAAGCCAGTGGCGTGACGTCTGGGCCAAGTAGCCAGTGGCGTGACGTCTGGGCCAAGTAGCCAGTGGCGTGACGTCTGGGCCAAGTAGCCAGTGGCGTGACGTCTGGGCCAAGTAGCCAGTGGCATGACGTCTGGGCCAAGTAGCCAGTGGCGTGACGTCTGGGCCAAGTAGCCAGTGGCGTGACGTCTGGGCCAAGTAGCCAGTGGCGTGACGTCTGGGCCAAGTAGCCAGTGGCGTGACGTCTGGGCCAAGTAGCCAGTGGCGTGACGTCTGGGCCAAGTAGCCAGTGGCGTGACGTCTGGGCCAAGTAGCCAGTGGCGTGACGTCTGGGCCAAGTAGCCAGTGGCGTGACGTCTGGGCCAAGTAGCCAGTGGCGTGACGTCTGGGCCAAGTAGCCAGTGGCGTGACGTCTGGGCCAAGTAGCCAGTGGCGTGACGTCTGGGCCAAGTAGCCAGTGCCGTGACGTCTGGGCCAAGTAGCCAGTGCCGTGACGTCTGGGCCAAGTAGCCAGTGGCGTGACGTCTGGGCCTACAGTGCGTGAATTGGGCCAAGTAGCCAGTGCGTGACATCTGGGCCAAGTAGCCAGTGGCGTGACGTCTGGGCCAAGTAGCCAGTGGCGTGACGTCTGGGCCAAGTAGCCAGTGGCGTGACATCTGGGCCAAGTAGCCAGTTTAGACATCATGTTGCTAGCCCACAAGACGGTTATCTATGAACTTTGCTACACAAACTGACTGTCTGCTTCTGCTGGCAAAGCCTTGGACAATTCTTAGTAACAACCGGATTATGAAATGTTATCTATAGTATCATTGCGAAGAGTGTTCAGTTATTTTTATACTATATCTATCCTCGTTTACTATAACAAATTTGATTGACAAATACGCATTTATTAAATTAATTACTGTATTAACTTCCCCATCCCCATATTTTACTAATCATGCTAGTTTATCGATACTACCAAAATTACGTGAACGCTGGCAAGACGGGGGGGGACAAACTAATTTGATTAAAACAGCCAATCATAACCTCTATCGTATGCCATATGTTATTAATCACGCTCGTCATCGACAATTAAACGATGACTGCTGTTATCATATAACAAACAATTTCACATCCGTACGTTTCTTCTTGAAAAAACTAGTGAAAGAAATATCCATGTAGAGTAACAGAAAAGTACAGATAACATCACAATGACAATTACATCATTTCAATCATTACAATACAACTACATCTTAATTGTGACATCATTGGAAAGAAGAATCACCTAGCTTTCCAACAATATATATGAACTGTTATGCTTATAAAATTACAGTTTGTACAATTTGTGTTGATAAAATACACTACTATTTACCCCTACTCCGTGTTCTAATATTCATCAACCGCCAGGACTTCAAGTCCAACACTCTGGTACTTTAAACAGCCTTGTTTTGAATAAATACCAAGACGACCCCCTAGTCATTTCAAGCTAAAGCGCTGGCTCTGGGAGGAAGAAGACGAATGTCAACCAAGTGACAATAAGTGTGAACCGTGATGGGCCAGACTTTATTACCCTGTACGATAATTTCATGTGCGCAGAAGCAGGCAACAAAGATCGCCCAACAGAAACTACCCGAGAAACTAGACCACTATGCACCCAAAAGCAAAGGAAACGTAAGACGAGTGTTGTGTGTTTCTCATAGAACCCCGCACACAGACTGCTCTGTGTGGCGCACACAGACTGCTCTGTGTGGCGCACACAGACTGCTCTGTGTGGCGCACACAGACTGCTCTGTGTGGCGCACACAGACTGCTCTGTGTGGCGCACACAGACTGCTCTGTGTGGCGCACACAGACTGCTCTGTGTGGCGCACACAGACTGCTCTGTGTGGCGCACACAGACTGCTCTGTGTGGCGCACACAGACTGCTCTGTGTGGCGTCACGACAGGTGGTAAGGTAATATTTTATGCGAGAGGTAAGTTGCAATAGTAGTAATTACTGTGTGAGTCGTATTTCACATTTCGGAATCCAATCGATATCAGCAGAGCGTTTGAAACAGCATGTGGGCACAGGCAGGCGAATGAATCGGGACCAATCGATCTGGAAAATGGATACCAGCGAGCAGAGGAACGACAACAACATATATGTGCATGCTGCCAATAAAAACAGCAGCTGGGAAGAGGGACTTGTCCAGCGTGGGACAAGAAATGTACATATTGCAACGGCCCCATCCATTTCCGCGCAAAATGCCGACAAAAAACAGCAAGACAGACAGGACATCTGCATTGTCGATCGTCATAACGATGACAATGGTCAGGAATGGTTACAGATCTACGGAAACGAATGGTTATGAGAGGGAATGACCGCGATATCCGATACTGGTGTACGCGATCACCTACAAGCACCATGTCCAACGTGTAGCCAGAAACCCCAACATGTGGAATGGCTCCAGAATGACTTCAAACGGTGTGAGGGACCGAAGACTAGTAGAACAAAGATACTGAGTTATTTGTCAGCGAAGTGCATCCCGTTGGATCGGCAACGTACATCACGTTGATTGGGCCTACTCACCGTTTACGGACATATTCATTGCAGAACCGCGACAGAATGGAGTGGAACGCTTGATTAAGACAAATCTACGATGAAAACTGTAGATGGTAACGAAACATGCGGTGGTAACTGTATGACTAGAGCCACATTGAGCTGCCACGTCGCTAGTGATCAGGAATAGACGACTTAGACTGGGAATGTCAACACTCCAGACAGTCCCGAATGGTATTAGCTTGTCGGCGGAATGGCGGTGGACGGATATCACGCTTCAAGTCTACCCTAGCAGTATCTCCTGAAATCCCCTTTTCTCTAAACGTCCGACAGTGATTATGCATTAAGGACTGCCACTAAGTGGTAAGTCTTTCATCCAGATGGGCGGTTGCCGTGTACCGTCTTCATCAGCTTAGTCTGAACTCCAAGATCAAAGTTGGTCGCGAAAGTGAATAGAAATATCTAAATACACAGCAATATACATGTCAGCAAGCACCTTGTAAACTACTGTATTTCCAAATCACCACCAAAACGTCGGCGGAACTTCAGCCTGCTTGCAACACGCGATGGCATCTTATGAACTGCACTTGTTGCCTCACACCCGCGCTCCATGCAACTGCGAAGAACCGCGGCGGACTCACGTCGGAAGTGAGCCCCCGTCAGACTGTACAGAATGAAGTTGATGGCGTGATTGGCATACCGGAGGAGAACCAATGACCAATACATATCGTACTGGCCCCGCGGCGTTGCTGGACAATAGGAATGGATGACGATGAACACGTTGGCAGGAACGACGAATATGATGAACGCAATCGATACGCCGAGGCACATGCCTGTCGCGCGTGTAACGGTGTCAGGTACGGATGATCGCATCAGGTCCCGTCGCAGAGTTCCTATTATCGCCCAATTGCATGCCAACACCACGCATGCCGGGAGGATGCTGTTGATGAAAAGGTGCAACCGAGTTCGGTAGATGTTCGTGTAGTCCTGGTAGCGCGAAAGGATGCCGCAAACCTCGTCACCCGAGCCGTTGACTCTAAGATCGAGCATGAAGCAGAGGTCGATTGACTTGACGAAGGCGAGCACCAACAGCGACCCGCAGCACAAGCCGGCGTTGCGCGCGGTGCACAGACGTAGCTTGAGTAGCGGGAAGCGGAGAGCGACGTAGCGTTCGACACTGAACGCGACAATGAGCCAAATGGACGCGTCTACCAGAGTATCGTGTAGCGGCCACACGACACGACAGGCGAGCTTACTCGTATTGTCGACCCACAAGTCCCAAACTAGACCCGGGAAGACCGCCACCGACACAACCATCAGCACGAGACTGTCACCGACGGCCAGGGCGCTCAAGTAGACGTTGGCCGACGTCCGCACGAGTCCGTCCCGCCTCAGCACGAGCAGCACGAGCGTGTTACCGACGATTCCCATCATGCACAGCGGCGGCCAGCCGTACAGCCATAGATTGGCGGTGAGATCGTTAGAAAGTATATTCGTCGTGTTTTTATTAGATGTAACTTCGTCATCCAGAACCGACGACGCCATCGACAGTGAAGCTGTGTCATTCGCCATGGTTCCACTCGAAACTTGTCAAACTTCGCTACAGATTATTTCCACACTATGACCTCGAACGTCTTCTATATCGATACAAATATAAACTTTTTAGTAATCCCTATTATTTTATAAAGTGAAATAGTATACGATGGCTTGCGTGAATTTCCACTACGTCCAGATCGGTGCCTTGCCGCGTCAGTGAAGACACGTGGGTGAGTTCGTTTAATTATCGGTGTAGGCGGCCTACTTGACCAATGATGTCCTTTCTCGTCTTATCAGGCGCGGTCTTAATCCACTTTCCACCACACCTAGTGAGTCCAACTACAAACACGACGATTACATGATGTGAATAAATTATGCAAACCACCTTCGCTGCTGTCTTTTCATCCAGTTTCTTGTAAGTCTATTGACACGGCTTTGTGTCGTGATTCATGTTTCGTTGCATTTCAGGAACTAGATATTTCGGAAGTATGTCTGAATTTACTTTAATTGTAGAAAACAAGAATAAATCAATCGGTTAGCTACTCAGTGTTAACTTAGTAACTCTTATGTGGGAACGTACTGCATATCTAAAGGGATATGAATTCAGTTGGTATGTTAGGAAAAAGTCAACAATGTAGAACATCGCGGAATACAAATAACTGTATTTGTATATGAATTACAACAGACTGGCCCCCTTGCCCTGCCAATGTAATGGTTTTGTGTGCTGACACAAGCCGACAGATGTGAACGAACACACTAATAATTTTCCCACCATACATAATGTCACCAGATTTATTCCGAATAGACAACAGATACACAAACTGTTCTTTTCTGACAACGTGTGTTTGCTGATGGACTAGAAGTATTACCCGTTCTGAACGAAACGTCCAATATACGTTTAACGGTTTATGTGTTGATAGTGAACACTCAGTGACAACAGGTTTATGTTAATTTACAGTAAGGCAACCAAACATGGCCCAGCAATGCGTGGAAACTTCACAAAAATCACAGCATGATATTGCTCGCCTCAAACATGATATTGCCCGCCTCAAACATGATATTGCCCGCCTCAAACATGACATTGCCCGTCTCAAACATGATATTGCCCGTCTCAAACATGATATTGCCCGTCTCAAACATGGCCATTTTAATGTAAAGCTGTAAAACGATATGTCCAGTTGACTACACGATTTTTGATGTTTGACTGATCTTGCTTAGGAATCCGCAAGGAAGTTGAATGCATGCATGCATGACCAAGAGGGCAGCTTCAGCTTACCAGTGTGTACAACGAGCCACATATACATACATGCATACATAAATATGTACGTGTATACACACAAGGGGTGGGTCAAGAGGGATACACCTATGAAACATCTCAGAACGAACATAAGAGAGACAGTAACAACTAATGTGTTTTATTTCACGATAACAATATCAACAAACAGAAATGACACCTACCTATTCATGACATAACAATTAACACGGAACATAGATATATTAATGTATTGCGGGTCAGTGATTGTGCACAAAGACAGATTACATAGAAAGGAAGTCAGCACACCAATCCTATATGACATAATATACAAATATACGTATCAACTCTGTACTAAACTATAAGGCAAGACATGGCAATTTACATATCCAAAAATATCACAGTGAAGCGTATGGATAAAATAATATAAGTGTTGCAAAATGATCGCTGCTTCGAACTTATCGATGACATCGTCTACATACGATTGATCTGTCAAAGACGTTATGCACCGTTTGATGCATGAGACTAATTGTATCACACTATCTGGTGAACGATATGGTTAAAACCTGGTATCAAAGACCGTTATTATAGCAACCTATCAATAAATAGGTTGTACCTGCGATGAATCTCCCAGAATGACGCATCCCTGATACAGGAACAATGTGACAGGTCGCCTCTATCTTAAATGTATAAGAAATACTCTGAAGGAAAAATATACTAATAATATACATCGGAACATTTTACACTAAATCACCGCGAAATTTGCCAATCTAATTATGTCAAATATACCATAATAAGATATCTATTAACATATTTGTATGGCAAAAATAATTGTGCAGCTAAGAATCGCAAAAAAACTTCACAGACAAACAAGTATTTAAAATATCAGATTTTTGAAAATATAGAGATTGCATTTAAACAATAGGAGGTTTACGCAAATACGTGAACGTTGGAAATCCGGAGACTGCGTGAGATATCGGAAGCAATAGCGACAATGCCATATCGAACATGGCGGCGATTCTGATAAAATAACAACGAGGTCCGGTTTCGTGTCACTCGTCCGCTGTGAGAAACGTCGTACTTCTCCACGTGTCGTCTCCCTCGTTACAGAGTCGCGACAGAACGTCGTCGACGAGTTTCGTCGCCATGTCCCCGATGTCTCTCTCCACCAGCTCCTCGTCCGTCAACTCGGTCTCGATCGGAACGTTCACGGCAAACTCTTCGGCGTCCGCAAGCGAGTTGGTCTCCGATTCCGCCACCAGTTCAGCTGTTGGGATGTTGAAGGCGTACTTCACGTCCGGCGTGATCACTGCCGGTGGTAGGTCAGCGGGAGGCGATGGAGACCTTTCTTCCTCAAGCGGTATCGACGGCAGTCGTTTATCCGTCTCGGGAGACGCGGTCATCATGTCTCGGACCGATGCAGGTGGTGCTGGCGGCGGTACAACCGACGGCGGCGTCATGATCTTCCCTTTCCGGATCTGCATGTCAGCTGGCGGCAGCGTCGGGCTCCTGATCCGAGGCTGCGGAGGATCCGGCTTCGTTTGTACGCGACTCTTCGTCGGCACGAAGTCCTTCGGCACCTGCATCTTGTGCGCGAACTGTATGTACTCTTTGGTGCCGCTTGCGGGGTGGGCGCTTGCTCCGGCAGCGGTCGGTTTGTGTGGTTTCACCGGCGTCGGCTGAACGGACGCCAACCGCTGTCCCCGCCCGCTGAACCCGCGCTGTTCTCCTGCCGAGCTGGGCGTGCGACAACCCGTCCCATCTATCGTCCACATCTCCGACTCGAAGTCGTAGCTCGACACGTGCGACATCGCCGTCGTCGGTCGACCAGACGGCACGCTGATCGGACGCGATATCCAGCCGTTGGCCGTACTGCCGCGCTCAAACGCCGACATCCTCTTCGAGTTCGAGTCCATGTCCGGAAGTTCGCCGAACAGGAGCTCCCGGTGTTCGTACTCGACCCTGGGGAAGGCGGGCACCGACCCCGCCGATCCCGAATCGGTCTTGTCTTCCTCCGAGTGCCCGCTGCTGCGGTACGTGTCGATGATCTTCTCGTACGACAGTTGCTCTATCTCCAGCTCCTCGTCGGCCGTCTTACGGTCGATGCTGATGTGGATGATCTTGCTGGAGTTGCGCCCAAGCAGGCCCCGGTACGAGTTGCTCCGCGACTTCACGCGGTAGCCGTCGGCGACAACGCCGTTCGACAGCGACCGCGGCATCGGCTCGTGCACGTGCTGGCTGCGGAAGACGACCGCGTGGCGCTCGTAGACGCCCTGCAATCAGACGCGTAAGTGTAATAGTATCCACCAGGTGGCAGTACTTGCGACTGATTTCCAGTAAACCCCGCGTCTTAGGTCGCCCGGTGGCCACTCGCCAGTTACTTTTCTAGTCCTAGATCACCCATCTTTTAATTAGAAACTTCCAGTGAACCAGGCACAAACGATGAACCATATATTGGCTGGCAAGTCAAATGTTTATTATGTTAACTCAGAATGGATAAGCCTACAGTCTGAAACAAAACATCCAGTTAAATAATTTGCAGGTGAACAACGAATTCTCTGAATTATTTTCCACACCAGGAACCAGCAATAAGTTAGTTAGGCTGAGCTGGAGGCTCGGCCCTTCAAGGTTGGAAGGAGAATTTTCATGGACTGGCGAAGTGTTGTGGAGATTTTTCGTGGTTTGAGAGTGGATAGTGTTGGAGATTATTTGTGGATTGAGAGGAGGTAGTGTTGGAGATTATTTGTGGATTGAGAGGAGGTAGTGTTGGAGATTATTTGTGGATTGAGAGGAGGTAGTGTTGGAGATTATTTGTGGATTGAGAGGAGGTAGTGTTGGAGATTATTTGTGGATTGAGAGGAGGTAGTGCTGGAGATTATTTGTGGATTGAGAGGAGGTAGTGCTGGAGATTATTTGTGGATTGAGAGGAGGTAGTGTTGGAGATTATTTGTGGGTTGAGAGGAGGTAGTGATGGAGATTATTTGTGGATTGAGAGGAGGTAGTGTTGGAGATTATTTGTGGATTGAGAGGAGGTAGTGTTGGAGATTATTTGTGGATTGAGAGGAGGTAGTGTTGGAGATTATTTGTGGATTGAGAGGAGGTAGTGTTGGAGATTGTTCATGGTTTGAGAGTGGACATATTTGAAGATTGTTCATGGTATGAGAGTAGATAGGGTTGGAGATTGTTCATGGTTTGAGAGGCGGGTTGTGTTGGGGACATTCTGTTGTTGTCAGAGAGCAGGTGGTAATAGAGATTTGTCATGATTTGAGACAAAGTAACATGTGGAACTTCTCAAGAGATAGCTAAATATGCCAGGAAGGTCAGGAAGACAAGAGCGGTAAGTAAACTTTACACACCACTGCTGGTTGAGAGGTATGAGGTCGTCGCGCTTCAATGATTCTGCTACCAGGTCTAGAGAGTTGGTCCGACCAGCAGAGTGGAACTGGTTCCGGTGGCATCCCCTCACTCTCTTCACAGGACGTGTCCTCATCCCCCGTGCTCCCTCCAATCTTCCTCCTACAATCATCAACCACTCAAATGGGATATGCCTTTTGACCGAATATCTAAAAAAATATATTTATAATATCACTGCCACTGACAACATTCTTACAAACAAAGCATGTCTGCCTTGAATAAAACTACGCATAAACTTTGTAGAGTTATCCTTCTGCCTTCAACGCCTAACATTATATACTGTATAAAATATGATGTTCATAAAAGGACCAGAGATTAAAACTTACAAATATTTCCTGCTTCCAACACGTACCTTCTTGATACTTTATGCTTGAGTGATTTTATGGCCCCGTTCACGCCAACCCAGAAGCGACTACCTAACTTGTCATGCTTGAGTGGCTTTGGTGTGTGAATGCCGCTCTTTCGATCTATTGAGTAATACTCCAGTGGCTCTTCATTCATTGTGGCATCTGAAGGCACATTAAAATTTTAAAAGTACACGTTCTCTTTGACTTCATAACAAAATCATGTTAAACTAATTTACCCCTATGGAGTAATGCACCAAAACATCAGTTATCAATACTGTCGTTTTTAAAATAACATCTAAACAGTTGCACACCACTCAATTCCATCTTTTACGACAGATAAAACATATATCAGGCACTTGTAACACCACCACCAACCACCACCACCACCAACACCAACACCACCACCACCACCACCACCACCACCACCACACCACCACCACCACCAACACCAACACCAACACCAACACCAACACCAACACCAACACCAACACCAACACCAACACCATCATCTGAACACGGAATTATAACAATAATTGTGGGCAGTTATTTATAGGTGACTGAACGAGGACAACTTGTACTCACAGTTCAAGAACTTGTCAATATATCCTGCACTTTTGCTCCTTTCTGTCTCCCCACTCTCACTCATCCAATGAAACCCTCGCCTCCGAATCACATCGTGACCCGCCGAGTAGGGCTTGGGGCGACGAGCGGGTTGGTCTGCCCCCAGGTTGTCATGGGTACTGGTCTGCCACTCGTCTCGTATCAACGAATTGAGCTCGATGAAAGCGTTGTAGTGGGATTCTAATTCTGGGTCAACGGGCGGCTTGACATTTGTGGTGCCACCTGGGTTAAATAGAAGCAATTACATTTTGGTCGTGGCATTAAAAGATTCAAAGTTTGGATAATTTTGTCCTGTATTTTCCCAATGTAAAACTGAAAATGGTGATGCTTATGGAAAGGGAAGATGCCAAACTCATCAACATTAAAACATTCAGACACAACCAGTGCAGCCTGTGAGGGGAAAAGAAATCTCAAATTTGTATACATGCTGTAGATTGGTGTTGGTTTTTCTTAGTAGTTTCAGAGACAACTGTCTCACAACTGTCACCACAAGATAGTGGTGGTGAACATGCATTCACCACCACTGGCAGCTCTCTTTATTCTATTGAAGTTAGTTGAATCATGAAAGTTAGTCGACTCAATTTATTAGTTATTTATTAGCAGTGGATGCAAATCGTGGTCCAATTCCAGGAATCGCGATAAAATTTCTCATTTGGCCATTCTCGTGAGTTATTGAGTGGAGTTGTTTATTCAAATGTACATCTATCTCGACTTCACAAACCATCCAAGTTTCACAAGGCCACCAGGTGTACTGAGATAATGTAGTCACCAGTGCCCCCTGGTGGGCCAGGATGCATTATTGTTATGCCATAGATACGAATTGGTCTGTTATAAGGTGCACAGTTCCATACCTGATTGCCTCATGTGTATTAACGGTCAATTGACTGTTCTCTGGACTGGAATTATTCTGTGTGGTAATTATTAACACACAGTTCCCATAATTGCTTGTGTGTGTGTGTGTGTGTGTGTGTGTGTGTGTGTGTGTGTGTGTGTGTGTGTGTGTGTGTGTGTGTGTGTGTGTGTGTGTGTGCGTGCGTGCATGCATGGGTGCGTGGGTGCGTGCATGCATGCGTGGGAATATTGTGACAGTGCTGAATATGCAAAGAGTTGTACTGTTAAACCAGGCAGCAATCATTACGTTATGTGGCCAATAAATGTTTTTATAATCTGAATCACGTTTTGTTTACCTTCTGTGGCCTATACATTCAAATGGCATAAATTATATCCCCTCTCATATCTTTAACACTGTTACTGCCACTATTTGTACATTTGTCCCTAATCAACACTATTTTGTTTATTGCATTTCTTGTGTAAGGAATGTAGGATTGTCCGTCATTATTATTAGTGCCAGAAGTACTGGGCAAAGTGCCTGAATAACTGTTTGGTCACTGTTTATTGATATGTTTTTCACCAGCTCTAGTTCAATCATTAATACATGCCAGACAGACATTATGGTCACTGTTGTTAAACTGTCTGGTCGCGTGTTATTGCACTGCATGAAAGACATTATACTATTATGATGAATAGCTCTACAACAGACCAAGGCCAAGGCCAAGGCCAAGGCTAAAAACATGTTTCTTATCCCTGGTGGAAAATGTTCGTCCAAATCATGCTGCTCAAAGTAGTGGAAGGCTAGGTGGACAGGATAAGAGTTTTTGCGTGACACTCTTCTGATTAAATACACTTTTTTGTATCTTGGCAGGAACTAAATCAGCTAGTAGTCTTTTTGATGATTTCATTAAAAGTATATTTCAGTGTGGTCTATAAAATTATTGTCTTGTTTGGAGTATAACATGAAAGGTGCAATCACTCGTTTAGACATGGCATGATACACTGCATTACACTATAGTACCTTTAAAGTTTGAAATATAATATATAGAATCTATAGCAATATGCTAAGTTTGGAAGAGTCTGGCAGCTTCTCATCCTGGTTTCCGACACACATTCAACTCTTTCTGTGTTCATTAACTGCCGTTTACCAATGTCCTCTGATAGATCTACATCACATGATGTGCTTGAACAAAACTAGAGGTAGGTATTTATGATTACTTACAACTCAGATGTTTACTGTCACCATACCATAATATCTGTATATATATATATATATATATATATATATATATATATATATATGGACACATAAATATATATATGGACACATAAATAAATTATCAGTTGACTGAAAACATATATGCTACATTAAATTATTGTTGGTTTAAAAAGTACTGTCACCATGTTGTCTACATAGACAGGTTTCCAAAACAATTTACAGTCGTGTCTCATTTGTCCAGTCTTCAATAATCTCATTGTTTTGAGGTCCGCACGATTTGTGCTGGAACCATCTTGATATAATAAGACTCACTAATCCACCTGTTTTCTTTATCCATACTAAAACCTTAGGAACCAAAGTGTACAGATAAATGAGACATAACTGTACAAATATTATTTTGTGTACATTTTAAAGTAAAACATATGAGGTCCAAATGGTCATTACAGTAACACGTGACAGCATAAATGTATGGTTAGAATCATGACTGAAGCATATCTCATCAGTCAACACTACGAGATATCTACATATCAGTGACATATATGTCAGCATATACATCAGCAGAGTGACACATATGTCAGTATATACATATCAGCAGAATGACACATATGTCAGCGGTGGGTATTAATTAACCTGCACAATCAGTGAAAGCAGACAGCCTCCATTGTCAACCAGCGTGGGAATATTTGGCAAGATATGTATTGCTTGTCAATGTGATTTAGTGTTCAATATGTGGAAGGTTTGCCATGCACAGGAAGCTGGGCATGAAAATGTATTTACCTTCAATGTGCATTATGGCTGTGGTATAAACGAATAAGTAATCTGGCACCTGAATGTGGATTATGTACGGATTAGTGACAAGTTAGGGGAGCCATAATGGCAAAGTCAACCTGATATTAGCATGTCTTATGGAGCAATTAAATGGAGGAAATGACTTGCTGGTGTATGCATGCTTGTGTGTGCATGCGTGTGTGCGTGCATGCGTGCGTGTGGTTGTGTGTGTAAGTGCATTGTCTGAATTATAAATCACTTTATAAATTAGAAGGATTTGCTCTTCTAAAAAAATTGTTTGGTGATGAAAATGTCAAAAAAAGGTTGGCATTTCTTAATAAATAAATAAATAAATAAATAAATAAATAAATAAATAAATAAATAAATAAATAAATAAATAAATAAATAAATAAATAAATAAATAAATAAATAAATAAATAAATAAATAAATAAATAAATAAATAAATAAATAAATAAATAAATAAATAAATAAATAAATAAATAAATCAATAAAAATAAAAATAAAATAAAAATAAATAAAAATAAAAATAAAAATAAATAAAATAAAAATAATAAATAAATAAATAAATAAATAAATAAATAAATAAATAAATAAATAGATAAATAAATAAATAAATAAATAAGTATACTGGGACATTTTGTTCAGGTCATCTTTGCCCAGTTCCAGGGGTGACCTAAATAGTGAGGTGACCTTAACAGTGAGGTGACCTTTATAGCGATGTGACCTTAATGGTAAGGTGACCTTAAGAGATACATTACACTGTGTCTTAGTTCATTGAGAAAACACCAAAGAGACAGAAACAGCCATTGACACAACCTAGCTGCAAGTTATGACACAGTTTGTATCGGTTAATCGGTATAATGCCAGAAACCAATGCACACGGTTGACTAACATTTAGAATCCTGTTGATATTGCTGGACGAACAATGGGGATTAAAGATTAGGAAATTCACTTAATGTCAACCAAAGTTGTTATGTGGCCACAGTGCTAATAATGTTTCATTGATATGCAAGTGTAAATAGTTTAACCGTCGAGACGAGACGAAGCGTCCAGACACGTTTCATCAAGCACTTCTGACAACATCTTTAGCTTCAGTGATGCACAATGGTGGCATCGTCTTCAGAAACCTTTGTAACTTGAGCTTTCTGTGTGTTTGGGATATTTGTCATGAGGTTTATATGGGAATTTTTTTAATACAGTGTGGGTAAGCGCTATTTGAAAACACCATCTGACAAAGAGTCTGCAGATATACACCTGTACATTGCAATCTTTGCAAACACACCTCGACACAGAGAGTCATAATTTGCATCTTAAATTTCAAAGTTAGTTCCCAGATAGCATGCAAACGTTACATTAACGTTTGCATTTGGTTAGAACCGTTGATTTTGGTTACCGTTAAATTTCTAACGTTCCCGAAACGTTAGTTTTCGGTTGTTTTTGTTTGGTTAGAAAGTAAACGTAGATCTATGTTAAATAAACGAGCAAAATAACGCCAAAAAAATGTTCACATGTAAACGTTAAACCAACGTTTCTGCTAACGTTAAATGAATGTTAGATTAACGTTTCCATGCTATCTGGGGTATACATTAATTTGTTAATTGTTTTATTTTACCATCCTGTCTTTGTTTTGTCCGCCATATGGAGCCAGTTGTCAGTAAAAGCGTACTAACTATATATATATATATATAAGGGGTCATGACACAGACTTCCTGTTTGGTTACCGATGACATAGTCCCATAAAAAAAATTATTTAGATTTTTTTCAACATTAACCTGCTGTGACATAAGTGCATTTGAGCAGTCCGATTTCCAGGTGTGATTGTGGAAGCTGTTGACAGTGAAATGGTGAATTTTAGCTGATTTTATTAAGCGGATGGGTACCTGGCAGTGATTTGGCTTGTTGACACCTCTGTTGTATTACTGCCTGCATTCATTTGTAAATAGTGACGGGTGTCATACATAGCGGCACTTTACGAGAGAACAACATATTGGAATTTGACTAATGATGTATGTGTGCAGCATGGTATCAGATCTGTCAAATCATGACAGCTGTCAGTTGTTGCATTTCTGTGGATTAATATATTATTATCATTTTGCTTGGGGCAAATATAGTCTCCTTGTGCACCAGATGGCAGCATTGTTTCATCACATAAATTTGTACATGTGGGCGGAATTCTCTGTTTGGAATAACGACTGCTTACAGTTACATCTTATTGAAAATATTTAATTTATGATATGACATATTATCTGTTATCATATTACAGGTGACACTGCACAGTAAGCTGTACATGACAAGTCTATGATGTAAGGATTGTCAACTGTTCATACAACTGGAGTGGACGATAATACATGTGGTGGGAAAAAGAAACAAGGCTATGCTGTCAATCAGGTAACGAATGTGTGTGTGTGTGTGTGTGTGTGTGGTGTGTGTGTGCGTGTGTGTGTGCTGTGTGTGTGTGTGTGTTATGTGTGTGTGGGTGTGTGTGTGTGTTGGGTGGGTGTGCTCCCTCCCTTTCTCACTCTCCATCCCTCCCTCCCTTTCTCACTCTCTCCATCCCTCCCTATTTCCATCCCTCCTCTCCCTCCCTCCCTCCCTCCCTCCCTCCCTCCCTCCCTCCTCCTCCCTCCCTCCTCCCTCCCTCCCTCCCTCCCTCCCTCCCTCCCCCCTCCCTCCCTCCCTCCTCCCTCCCTCCTCTCCCTCCCTCCCTCCCTCCCTCCCTCCCTCCCTCCCTCCTCCCTCCCTCCCTCCCTCCTCCCTCCCTCCCTCCCTCCCTCCATTCCTCTCTCCATCCCTCCCTCCTCCCTCCCTACTCCCTCCCCTCCCTTCTCCCTCACTCCCTCCCTCCCTCCTTTCTCACTTCCCATCCCTCCTATTCCCTCCCTCCCTAATTTTGCAAAAAAAGTTTAATTAATAAGTAACACCAAATCAAAGTCATGTTATATGGCAGCAAGCATGACAAAGTATGAAATAAGTAATTATTGTTTAGATAGTTCAACCTGGCAGTTTTATTTAGAACTCTGTTAACTCTTAAGATAATTGATTAGATATTGGTGATCATTGTTTCATTTCGTGAGCTGCTATTTTGTGGTTATGCTCAGCAGGTGTCTTGGATAGTTGTTTCTGTCACATACATAATAGTATCTACACACAATTCTTTTCAAACAGCTGTCATGGTAAATAAACCATTATTTTGCTTTCTTTCACAGGTTTTTGTGGTGAATTTGTCGACAAAAACAAGCTTTCCACGGAGAATGGTCAATCCTGCCTTCAACAATAGGTGGTTACCTTTATTACAATGGTGCATAGACGATTTCCTTAGTTAGATACAACATATTGTTCTTGTAAGATGTAACTGATGATGCATATGTTTTATAGCAATCATGTAATTAATTTGAATGTTCCATATGCAATAAAGATCTGTAACATGTTGCTGTTATGACTTGACAGTGTGTAAAACTGTGTATGCTAAGATACCTTGATAAGTTTGTTTTTGCATGTACAAACTAAAATTCAGTCATTAACAAAACATAAATTATGTTTGTGTGTGTAATTCTGTTGTATTCAAGACTGTCCTTGAATCACACTCAGAGTGTGTGTGTGTGTGCGTGTACATACCCAGATAGCATGCAAACGTTACATTAACGTTTGCATTTGGTTAGAACCGTTTGATTTTGGTTACCGTTAAATTTCTAACGTTCCCGAAACATTAGTTTTCGGTTGTTTTTGTTTGGTTAGAAAGTAAACGTAGATCTACGTTAAATAAACGAGCAAAATAACGCCAAAAAAACGTTCACATGTAAACGTTAAACCAACGTTTCTGCTAACGTTAAATGAACATTAGATTAACGTTTCCATGCTATCTGGGTTAGTATCTAGCACATCTTGTGTGGAACTCAATTATCTTTAAGATAAACGAGACTTGAAGTGTTCAGAAAATAGTACAAAATGTTAAATGCAGAAGCCTCATGTGCCTCAATATCTGGATGATTTAGAGTGTGTGCTTCAATGACAACTAAAACAACTTTTTAGGAACTTATGAACTAATGAGACATCCCTAAACAGCTGGGATGAAGTATCAACTCACGTGTGATCCTGGGTGTTGGTCTGGTAGGTTCAGTGTTGGGTTTGGAGTTAGACTGATAGATCAACTCTTGCGTTCCACTCTTGATGCCCTTCACTACAACCAAACATGTTATATAATGACTCTTGAAGCAACGTAAAAATACTACATTAAGAGTTCTGTGTATTTACATGCTGACAAATCCACTGAATTATTTATATATACTGCTTGATAATGTTACGTGAAACACTTTGAGAGTGACTACACTTTGTGATGGATGATTTCAAACAGATTTCAGTCATTACAAAGTTATTGTTCCTCAAAATTTTAACTATTTCGGATATAAAATACTAGAAGAGGCAGAAGTTGGTCTGTCAGGATAGTCTTAAATCATGAGTTAAATGTAGTTTGTTAATTGTTATGATATAAATATGAAAAATGTTTTTCTGTGTTACATTCCTCCCATGTCTTAGAAGTCACAGAAATTTGCATAATACATTTACAACAACAACAACAAATTGTCTCTTTTTGTCTAATACAAATTATAAACTGGTAAGCAAAGGCGAAATTTAAAAAGGCATTGGTTTACTTCCAAAAGGCCAGATTAACCCACAAAAGTTTGCGGCATGAGATGCAACTCATTTGAAAACGTTACTGCACTTCCATACATTCACACATTTATAATATTACTCAGATTGGCCACATCTGTGTCCCATTCATATTTAATAACTTACATCCAGAACTGTAAAATCACACTGGAGCCCTCTAAAGAGTGGCACACTGCTCGATCTGCCCACTTTAGGGTGAGTAGCAAATACGTAATAAATCTACCCGGTAATTATGTTCTTTTACATATACTTTTCATTACATTTTCTTCAAAAGTAGAATTCTCAGTTAGTTCTCTTTCTGTAGCACACTAAGCCACCCAGTTTCTCACCACCAAGCATGCAAGTACATGTGTATACATGCATGCATGCACGTGCTTACACACTCACCATAGAGGGTCTTAAGTGCCCATTTCCCTGCCTGTTCTTTGGCGGTGCTTTGTGACTGATGTCTTCTAGAGATGGCTGGTGCCGACTTCACTTTTCTAAGACACATCAATAATAATAATATTGTAATATGTTTACTTCTTATGTGTCCAAATCTTTAGAATTCAAGTTCAGAGGCCAACAATAACAAATGGGTTGGTCTATCTCAAAATGTCTATGCGATACTAAAGCCATCAATGGATGGGCTGATATGTCATGCCAGGGAGCTATGGTGGATATGCAAAGTTACAAAGGAAGTCATTTAATGATGATAGAATTGTGTAATATCTAGAATGTATTAAACAAATTATCAGTTAAAAATGTCAAGGAGTTGGCACAGTAATAGAGAATGCCATGTACTGTATTTCCAAATTAACAGTACTAGGAAAATAAATATAATCAGAGTTACCTGATCAAAGCTAGTTATGCTTTAAATACAAGCGTAAAAAAGCATATAAATAAGCCACCAGTTACTTACTTAAAACAGTTGATATGTAATTGCAGTTTTTACAAATGATATAATATCAATAGGAATCCAACTCAGAGAATGAGGACATTGCATTGAGTGGCTTTAATTAGTATTACAGTATGTATTCAGACGTATAAAATAATACATGTCTGAAGGGTCAGAAAACAGCGTTCTTCATCCACAGAGTCATTGCAGTAGTATTGTTTTGAACTTTTGAAATCAGCCCCCAATTACCATACCAACAAAAAACTAACAGCAAAATTTGCGAAATTACATCTACCTTCTCTTCTTCCATTTAATAACCAAGATCAGAAAGTTGACAATTATGAAAAGAAATGCCTTTCTCACTGAAATTACTCTCTCTGTCTGAAATGCCCAGCCGGAGACAGCAAATTCCTGAAATGATTACCGCTTTAGGTTCTAGAATTTCATTCATGCATAATATGCTTCAAACTGATATTGAACATTGCCTACATGATGCATTTTGAGGGGTCTGTACAATAGTTGTTATGAATAACATTATCTTGAGGCATGCACAGAATACAGCCCCAAGCAGAGACCAAACACATTCCCCAAATGACTGGCAACATAACATGACATACATCACACAACTGGACGGTGTGTGTAGTACATGTGTGTAGTACATGTGTGTAGTACATGTGTGTAGTACATGTGTGTAGTACATGTGTGTAGTACATGTGTGTAGTAAATGTGTGTAGTACATGTGTGTAGTACATGTGTGTAGTACATGTGTGTAGTACATGTGTGTAGTACATGTGTGTAGTAAATGTGTGTAGTACATGTGTGTAGTACATTATACAGTATAATCAATTTGCAATACATCAGGCCAATAGTTAAGAAATGAAAATAACTAAAAACGAGGCTAAAATGTGCTTAATTTTTGTTTTATATATCACGTTGTCTTATTATGATTATTTTTATAAAATCTCCATTGACATCACATCCCATTATTACATCACATCCTCAACTGACATCACATCCCATTATTACATCACATCCTCAACTGACATCACATCCCTCGTTAAATCACATCCCCCAATTACATAAGATCTTCCAATTACATAATATGCCCCACTGACATCACATCTCCCAGTGACATCACATCTCCCAGTGACATCACATCTCCCAGTGACATCACATCTCCCAGTGACATCACATCTCCCAATGACATCACATCCTCCAATGACACCACATCTCCCAGTGACATCACATCTCCCAATGACATCACATCCTCCAATGACACCACATCTCCCAGTGACATCACATCTCCCAGTGACATCACATCTCCCAGTGACATCACATCCTCCCAATGACATCACATCTCCCAGTGACATCACATCTCCCAGTGACATCACATCCTCCAATGACATCACATCTCCCAGTGACATCACATCTCCCAGTGACATCACATCTCCCAGTGACATCACATCTCCCAGTGACATCACATCCTCCAGTGACATCACATCTCCCAATGACATCACATCTCCCAGTGACATCACATCCTCCAATGACATCACATCTCCCAGTGACATCACATCCTCCAGTGACATCACATCTCCCAGTGACATCACATCTCCCAGTGACATCACATCCTCCAGTGACATCACATCTCCCAATGACATCACATCTCCCAGTGACATCACATCCTCCAGTGACATCACATCTCCCAATGACATCACATCTCCCAGTGACATCACATCCTCCAGTGACATCATATCTCCCAGTGACATCACATCTCCCAGTGACATCACATCTCCCAGTGACATCACATCTCCCAATGACATCACATCCCAAATTAATATCACATCCCCTAATAACATCACATCCCAAAATGACATAATATTCTCAATTGACATCACTAACCCCCCGATGACATCACATCCCTCAATGACATCACATCCATTGGGCCAATGACATAATAATTATTCTCTATTGACATCACATCTCTAATGACATCACATCCCTCAATGGCATAATAATTTGCAACATATTTAAAAATGCAATTTGTGAACTAAGCCTTAAACAGTAGTTTGAAGAAAACAACTGACAAATGCACTGAACATGCCATAAAATATTGTATTAGTCATGTACATTAAGTTAATGTATGTATAACAGAACACATGTAAATGTTCCATCAAACAAATTAAACATGTCCATAATTAATATCTTCTTTCAGTGACATGTTACACATGACACTGACTTTGATTCTTTATAATTATCCTCCACCGTATCAACAACTTGAACCAACACTACACTTTACAACATGACCTGTGAGTAAATAAACACAGTACGACCAAAACGAACTTCTTAGACATGATATACCAGTTATCTACTCCCCATGAAAAATGACAAGTGACCAATCTCAAAGCACGCTTACCACAATATTTGTCCCCGTCTTCAACTAATGGCTCCGTAGCTACCGCAAGACTTACACCTCCGTCGTATATGACACTAACAACAGCTCCAGTCCACTGCCTACACCAATTAAGCGATTAATCCCAGCAGCTATTGAGTCCTCAAACCTGTCAGTCAACCGCCATATAACAATCGAGCGATTCTTATTGTTGCCGAATGATCTCCAAATGCACGGTAGCACAAAAGACGAACACGTAAAACCGCGATATCAACGCACCATTCTGTTCTAGCTGATTAAAAGTCAGTGGTGAGTTAGTGGCGGGGGGGCCACCGAATGGACACGGTCCACTGGATTAGAATAACACGTCCAGTCCTGATACTACTATAGTGATTGTCACGGAGAATTCTCCTTTCATGATTCATATGGAGGCGTGGTAATCCAGCAAATGTGAATGCTTGTATCGCGGACAAATTGCACACTGGCAATCATTAAACACAGACGGTGCTCATACAAGATGTGGGCACATTTGTCTCATTAACCTGGCTAAGTAGCACGGATATATGTGATCACGTAAACAATTAAAATTGATTTATTCTATATCCTTATGCATAATTCTGCAATAAACACAGTTGGTGTATGAATATATATGAAGGTGTATGTGCGTGTGTGCGCTTACATGTCCTGGTATTTGGTGACACATGAGAGATTGTTCAGTTACGAAAACATGACATAGAATGTTAGACGTACTACTTCAATTACAGGTGCAGTATCCAATGTTCCTTCAGTTACATTTATTAATACGCTGTTGTTTTAATATTATAATTAATGTGCTGAAGACATAGCTGACACATTATGATACGAATAAAACTGTGTCAGGAGTTATGAGCGTGCCTGCCTGCAACAAACACTAACTGCTGAGAATCAAAGATTCAAGGTTCAAAAGACTATTGTTTGTTTTAAACATTACATTAAAAACAGGCATTTTTCTTCAGTTACACATTTTAATGCCAGCAATAAGATAAGATTAGTGATACGACACAGCTGGTAAGACACACAGAAATGATAATAATACAATCAGCACTAAATGTTTTAAACTAATATATTATGTATATCAATAAGTACAATAAATAGGTATAATAAATAAATATATAAATAAATAAGCAGGTAATATTTCTTAAAAGGGTTTTTGATAAGACACAATATAATAACAATAATAATATATACTAATAATGGGTAAATAAATAAGATTAAATAAACCAGTACAATAAGTACATGGAATAAAAAATCACCCATAACATGAGACAATTCTTCCTATGTGAATGATGTTGTATATGGTAGAACGTATGATTCAGTCAACTTCCTGCTAATAATGACCACCTCAGGATGATTCCAAGTAGAGTGTAGCAGAAAAGAAAAAACAAGGAATAAATTAACTGAGAAAGAACTTTTGTTAATACAAAAAACAATACTTATTTAGTAAATAACAAAACTAAAAAATATAGCAGGTTAGATACATTAAAACTTTTACAAGCAGCTTATGCTAAACCATTCATACAGTATGTTGACAAATATCAACATCAGACATGAAACCATTGCAAGGCTGCAGCACATTGTTTGACCTATCAAGGGATCTACACAGATGTCACTTACGAAAAAAACTTTTACGAAAAAAACATGTCACTCAATAGCATGCTACTACGTAAATAACCTGAATATAAAAAAATATATATTTGTGGCCAAATGGCTAATAAAACAAAAAATATATAATATATAGCCTGTATGTGTATCTATGTTGTATGGCAAAAATGTAATACAGAAATAAACAATCGTATTTTGGAAACTGTTGGTGTAAGTAGGCCAAATTGTATAGTCATCACAAATGTCCTTGGGTGTACATTTTCAAAGTCACTACAAGTTGTGCTTAAAATGGCTTAGGTACATTACATCTATACAAAATTTTGAAATATCTAGTTTTCCATTATACGTGTAATAATTATAGCACTATAACTGGAGGTGAGATAGTGAAGGATCCAGCCGGGTGTCAATTACTGGACTGGACATGTGACCCGAGCGAGGGAAAACAGCTACAGCAACGAAAGCAAAAATGAAAATAGATGAAGAGGAATGTTGTGGGTTGGTTGCAAAAAGAGCTTAAGTTAGGTGGAAATAATAAAAACTGAGGAGAGAGATTGATTGGATGGTTCCCAGAGAAGTTGAGATGGTGTCTGATTGAACAGGGAAGAATGTTGTGGCTGATGTGGAGACAGATTGCAAAAACAGCATAAGTTAGGTGGAAATAATAAAAACTGAGGAGAGAGATTGATTGGATGGTTCCCAGAGAAGTTGAGATGGTGTCTGATTGAACAGGGAAGAATGTTGTGGCTGATGTGGAGACAGATTGCAAAAACAGCATAAGTTAGGTGGAAATAATAAAAACTGAGGAGAGAGATTGATAGGATGGTTCCCAGAGAAGTTGAGATGGTGTCTGATTGAACAGGGAAGAATGTTGTGGCTGATGTGGAGACAGATTGCAAAAACAGCTTAAGTTAGGTGGAAATAATAAAAACTGAGGAGAGAGATTGATTGGATGGTTCCCAGAGAAGTTGAGATGGTGTCTGATTGAACAGGGAAGAATGTTGTGGCTGATGTGGAGACAGATTGCAAAAAGAGCTTAAGTTAGATGGAAATAATAAAAACTGAGGAGAGAGATTGATTGGATGGTTCCCAGAGAAGTTGAGATGGTGTCTGATTGAACAGGGAAGAATGTTGTGGCTGATGTGGAGACAGATTGCAAAAACAGCTAAAGTTAGGTGGAAATAATAAAAACTGAGGAGAGAGATTGATTGGATGGTTCCCAGAGAAGTTGAGATGGTGTCTGATTAAACAGGGAAGAATGTTGTGGCTGATGTGGAGACAGATTGCAAAAACAGCTTAAGTTAGGTGGAAATAATAAAAACTGAGGAGAGAGATTGATTGGATGGTTCCCAGAGAAGTTGAGATGGTGTCTGATTGAACAGGGAAGAATGTTGTGGCTGATGTGGAGACAGATTGCAAAAACAGCTTAAGTTAGGTGGAAATAATAAAAACTGAGGAGAGAGATTGATTGGATGGTTCCCAGAGAAGTTGAGATGGTGTCTGATTAAACAGGGAAGAATGTTGTGGCTGATGTGGAGACAGATTGCAAAAACAGCTTAAGTTAGGTGGAAATAATAAAAACTGAGGAGAGAGATTGATTGGATGGTTCCCAGAGAAGTTGAGATGGTGTCTGATTAAACAGGGAAGAATGTTGTGGCTGATGTGGAGACAGATTGCAAAAACAGCTTAAGTTAGGTGGAAATAATAAAAACTGAGGAGAGAGATTGATTGGATGGTTCCCAGAGAAGTTGAGATGGTGTCTGATTAAACAGGGAAGAATGTTGTGGCTGATGTGGAGACAGATTGCAAAAACAGCTTAAGTTAGGTGGAAATAATAAAAACTGAGGAGAGAGATTGATTGGATGGTTCCCAGAGAAGTTGAGATGGTGTCTGATTAAACAGGGAAGAATGTTGTGGCTGATGTGGAGACAGATTGCAAAAACAGCTTAAGTTAGGTGGAAATAATAAAAACTGAGGAGAGAGATTGATTGGATGGTTCCCAGAGAAGTTGAGATGGTGTCTGATTAAACAGGGAAGAATGTTGTGGCTGATGTGGAGACAGATTGCAAAAACAGCTTAAGTTAGGTGGAAATAATAAAAACTGAGGAGAGAGATTGATTGGATGGTTCCCAGAGAAGTTGAGATGGTGTCTGATTAAACAGGGAAGAATGTTGTGGCTGATGTGGAGACAGATTGCAAAAACAGCTTAAGTTAGGTGGAAATAATAAAAACTGAGGAGAGAGATTGATTGGATGGTTCCCAGAGAAGTTGAGATGGTGTCTGATTAAACAGGGAAGAATGTTGTGGCTGATGTGGAGACAGATTGCAAAAACAGCTTAAGTTAGGTGGAAATAATAAAAACTGAGGAGAGAGATTGATTGGATGGTTCCCAGAGAAGTTGAGATGGTGTCTGATTAAACAGGGAAGAATGTTGTGGCTGATGTGGAGACAGATTGCAAAAACAGCTTAAGTTAGGTGGAAATAATAAAAACTGAGGAGAGAGATTGATTGGATGGTTCCCAGAGAAGTTGAGATGGTGTCTGATTAAACAGGGAAGAATGTTGTGGCTGATGTGGAGACAGATTGCAAAAACAGCTTAAGTTAGGTGGAAATAATAAAAACTGAGGAGAGAGATTGATTGGATGGTTCCCAGAGAAGTTGAGATGGTGTCTGATTAAACAGGGAAGAATGTTGTGGCTGATGTGGAGACAGATTGCAAAAACAGCTTAAGTTAGGTGGAAATAATAAAAACTGAGGAGAGAGATTGATTGGATGGTTCCCAGAGAAGTTGAGATGGTGTCTGATTAAACAGGGAAGAATGTTGTGGCTGATGTGGAGACAGATTGCAAAAACAGCTTAAGTTAGGTGGAAATAATAAAAACTGAGGAGAGAGATTGATTGGATGGTTCCCAGAGAAGTTGAGATGGTGTCTGATTAAACAGGGAAGAATGTTGTGGCTGATGTGGAGACAGATTGCAAAAACAGCTTAAGTTAGGTGGAAATAATAAAAACTGAGGAGAGAGATTGATTGGATGGTTCCCAGAGAAGTTGAGATGGTGACTGATTAAACAGGGAAGAATGTTGTGGCTGATGTGGAGACAGATTGCAAAAACAGCTTAAGTTAGGTGGAAATAATAAAAACTGAGGAGAGAGATTGATTGGATGGTTCCCAGAGAAGTTGAGATGGTGTCTGATTAAACAGGGAAGAATGTTGTGGCTGATGTGGAGACAGATTGCAAAAACAGCTTAAGTTAGGTGGAAATAATAAAAACTGAGGAGAGAGATTGATTGGATGGTTCCCAGAGAAGTTGAGATGGTGTCTGATTAAACAGGGAAGAATGTTGTGGCTGATGTGGAGACAGATTGCAAAAACAGCTTAAGTTAGGTGGAAATAATAAAAACTGAGGAGAGAGATTGATTGGATGGTTCCCAGAGAAGTTGAGATGGTGTCTGATTAAACAGGGAAGAATGTTGTGGCTGATGTGGAGACAGATTGCAAAAACAGCTTAAGTTAGGTGGAAATAATAAAAACTGAGGAGAGAGATTGATTGGATGGTTCCCAGAGAAGTTGAGATGGTGTCTGATTAAACAGGGAAGAATGTTGTGGCTGATGTGGAGACAGATTGCAAAAACAGCTTAAGTTAGGTGGAAATAATAAAAACTGAGGAGAGAGATTGATTGGATGGTTCCCAGAGAAGTTGAGATGGTGTCTGATTAAACAGGGAAGAATGTTGTGGCTGATGTGGAGACAGATTGCAAAAACAGCTTAAGTTAGGTGGAAATAATAAAAACTGAGGACAGAGACTGATTGGATGGTTCCCAGAGAAGTTGAAATGGTGTCTGATTGAACAGGGAAGAATGTTGTGGCTGATGTGGAGACAGATTGCAAAAACAGCTTAAGTTAGGTGGAAATAATAAAAACTGAGGAGAGAGATTGATTGGATGGTTCCCAGAGAAGTTGAGATGGTGTCTGATTGAACAGGGAAGTATGTTGTGGCTGATGTGGAGACAGATTGCAAAAACAGCTTAAGTTAGGTGGAAATAATAAAAACTGAGGAGAGAGATTGATTGGATGGTTCCCAGAGAAGTTGAGATGGTGTCTGATTGAACAGGGAAGTATGTTGTGGCTGATGTGGAGACAGATTGCAAAAACAGCTAAAGTTAGGTGGAAATAATAAAAACTGAGGAGAGAGATTGATTGGATGGTTCCCAGAGAAGTTGAGATGGTGTCTGATTGAACAGTGAAGAATGTTGTGGCAGATGTGGAGACAGATTGCAAAAACAGCTTAAGTTAGGTGGAAATAATAAAAACTGAGGAGAGAGATTGATTGGATGGTTCCCAGAGAAGTTGAGATGGTGTCTGATTGAACAGGGAAGTAAAATGTAAATCACTTTGCGCAGGCTTAAGGACTGGATACTGCGCTATATAAGAACTTACCTTTTATATTGATTAGAGTCTTATTCTTATGGAGCGCAGTGTTTCAGGGGTACAGCTTCGGACTCTCAACAAAGAAAACCCGGGTTTTAATCTTATGCTACCGTGTGAAACCTCGGGCAAGTTTTTTCACTCTACATTGCTCCAGTTCATTCAGCTGTATACCTATAGACAGTGGTGGATATTTGTACGAGCAGCCATCATGCATTAACGGCAGCATTCCCGGAGAAGGTGAGATGGTGTTCAATTGAACAGGTATCCCAGGGAATAAAGTACAAAGCACTTTGAGTAGACCTGTGGATTGGATATTGCACTTTGTAAGAACTTACCTTTTACCCTAGATGGAGAAAGGAGAACTAGACTATGTGGGAGGTCACAAACCTGTTGCGGGTGCGGTGGTTTGTGTGAATCTGCCGCTGTTGCTCTGCGATGATTTCATTGGCCGTCTTTGCCTGGCAGGTGCGACTAGTGACGCAGACATCGACGTCGTCTTGTGCCACGTAGGGGACAAGCCGTTTACTCGTGTGTCGGCGTTGGTGTGGTGGGACAGCCCCTAGAGGGCGGCACTGTGGGGTCAAATGTCAAAGGTAAAAAACAAATGCGACAAATAATTATAACATAAGGTTAATACGTATATCATAAGATACAAGAAGCTTTATTTAACGTCGGTTTACATGTGAATTGATAACATTAGCTCATCTGAGCTATTTTCCGACAAAGTAAATATAATTGAGAATATGGAACAAATAACTTATACATCAGGAAACAGAATATAGGAAACTTGTATTTATTTATTTATTATTTTTTTATGTGTCGAAATGTTAATTGTACTGTACAATTATTTTGGATTTTTTCTACTTCTCTGTAATTACTGCATCATAGTAACAATTATTCTGTTGACACTATATATTTTGTATATTAAATTATCATCATAGGTACGTAGGCCTGTGTGAACTGGTTCGGGTTTTCCTGGATCATCCAAATTGCAATATGTGTACAAACTGTTAATTTACTATGTATGTATGATGATCCAACAGTTAACTTCTTCTTAAGGAGTAGGGCCTATCACAAATATAACTTTTCATTCCAAATTGTTATCACTTCTGTGTATATTTACATACTTCATTCAATTATTTTAAGGATAACAAGCTAACTACCTTGCAGATTTACTATTAAAATGGTAAATGTCAAAACCAGTCATAAAATACCTTTGCTTGTCTGCCATACGCAGGCTGAGACATGACCACTGCCGCCATCGTGTGGATAGTATTAGAACTAAATGTAGCTAGCAATGTCAATCACATTCCCTAGGTGTCGCCACATTTTCAATCTTCCACAGCTGCACAGGGTAGACTGAAATAGAAGAAAAACTTATTACAAAATGTGCTATCCTATGCATTACTTATCATATTTCTACTGGGACTTATCAATCTTATTTTAAACTTAATACTGGTAAATATTTTTTAGTGTCACATTTTATTTTATACTTTTAATTATTGAATGTTTTTGTTTTACAATTATTTATTCATTCTAAGCATAGCTTTTATGTATAATTAGACTGCATAATTACATTAGTAGTTAATTTATTTGTGTAATACATGCAGCTTTTAATATTTGTTTTATTGTACAGACTTGATGCATGGCAAATGTTGCTGATTATGGTTTATTTAACACGTATATATATATATACATAGATCCAGATCAAGATTACATAATTATTGTGGTTGGTATACCAGACCACCCATTTTAATACATTTAGTATAAACCTAACAAATGCACAAAAGTCAAGTAGATTTGTAAAAGATAGTAATCTGATATAATAACAGGACTTGCATGACTTTACAAGCGAGTCTTTATCTATGTAAATGCGGGCCCATTCACATATGTCTTTATCACTAAAAGCCTGTCATTATAGATTAGACATGAATAGACAATACCCAATATCTACACAGTTAATACGCTGTGTATATCAAAGGCAATTGTGACTGTGCCTTAATTTTATTTGATATGCAAACAAAACACATGTGTACATGTGCCAGACATGTAGTTGTCCGTGCAATGTGTACTCCTTTACCCTGCATTAGTCAACCCAGTAATTTGTCATTGGAAATCTAGTCTGCAGGATGCGAGAACATATGAATTCATTGACCATCAAAGAGCACTACAGCTAAGTCACCCCACCTACACAATAAACATTTTCTTTACCCTTTGAACTGCTCCAAGGTTGTACATTCAAAATTATGAACATTGTCAACAGTTTATGAACATTGTTTAAAGACAATTTGGCTGCCAGTATACCTCACCTCCAAAATAGTTTAAGATATTATATAAATTAATTAAACTGAAAAATTAGGAATAGAATGCATCCCTTTATAATAGATGATCTCAAACAGGTTTATAAACTTACAACAAAGTCATATTTAATCCATTCATGTGAGTTTCTGTTAACACTGCTACAACTTGAATAC
The DNA here is from genome assembly GCA_025642075.2 of Ridgeia piscesae. NCBI lineage: Eukaryota > Metazoa > Annelida > Polychaeta > Sabellida > Siboglinidae > Ridgeia > Ridgeia piscesae. Next base: position 118,721 of record JAODUO010000502.1, read on the forward strand.
AAAACTATTCTTTCACTTTCACTATATGTTTTCTTGTTATCTTTAGTTCTGTTAGTCACACTACCAGGTAATCCCAGGTAGCCCCTGGATGTCCCATCCAGGACCTGCTGATAACATCCAGGGTAACAAAAATACAGTCTAGACTGGATATAAAGTTTCAGAGAAAACAGGTGCCGAAGAGTCAGTCTTAACCAGAGGGGGAAATGAGCAATTACAGTATTGTCACTGTTCCCACACAAGGTAGACAGATGTTGAATCAAAGTGCTGTAAACTGATCTTTAGACAGGTGGTGAAATCTCCATTTCCTTCTCACTCAGTAAACCACATCCTGTTTACAACCTGCTCACTCTACCAAAGTTGTACTCTCAAGGGCTTACTAACAATGAGGTTCACTAAAGGGATTTTACTTCAGGAAGCTGTAAAAGTGGTTGCGAAATATCGCGCAGTCAACAGAAATGCTTTGTAGGACATAGTACGGCTGTATATAAAATATTATTGTTGGTTTGGTTATCAAAACATGTTCACGCAGTCAACAAAGATGTATAGCAGGGCATACACTGTAGTATGTAACACATTGTTGGTTTAGTTACCAAAATATGTTGCATGGAGGAATATATTGCAACTGTGCTGCCAACTATTGTGTGGAACTAATATTAATGCATATTACAGTGGATATCAGGATCAGTCTTCTTTGTGAATATTAAATGTCATGGCAACCATGTCAAGTCTGTCAAATTTGTAGCTATATTGGATGTATTTTTAAAGCCATAGATTGGATTACACAAAATAATTATTACAAGTTCTATATAATTATAATGGTTACTAATTATAATACAGTGCATTTGTAGGGTGGGTGCATTGTGGCTCAAATCAAAACAACATTTAAAGTTTTTATTCTGTAAACTCTCTGAGACTACCTCTTAAAATTGAAGGGTTTTCTTAAGTGGTTATGCTGTTAGTTTTTCAATAGTGTCAAAAAACATATTAATAAAACCACAGCACAAACAGGGCAATAGAAGACGTATCAGTTTCGTGTCATGAGGACGGCTGAGTTGAACGGATTTTTTTGCAGTGGCAGGTTGGTTTTCTTCCAACAAATGAGAGCAATAGAGAAATTTAATAGCGCTTAAAGCTCAATTTGATCTATTGCACAATTTTCTTTTTGTGTTCACAAGATTGTTCAACTAGTACATAAAGGGAGCATATAATCAAACTGACACGTGGTAGTAGTCTACGGTGTTCAGCATGGCAACATCAATTCGTAACTTATTACTGTATGATGTTGGGTTTTTCAATAAATGATTCCAAAAATTAAAATGAATATAAAATAACATAATTATGTTTAAATGGAATAATTGTATGACATTCAAACCTAATTATTTCAAAAACACACATCACCAGTAAAGGTTGGTCATTGTTATGATAGTTACAATAGCAGCCATTACAATATGGTCAACATTAATTAGTTAATTACATACAGTTTATTAACTAGTATCTAGTAAAATTCTCTTCCACTCAATAGTAAATATGATGTGTTTTAATTATGTGTTATTGTTAGACTTACTGCTTGCTTTATTTTGACAACTTGGGTTCAGAAAAATGTTAAGGGTCAAAACAGACACATTTGATTAATTTCTGGAACTGGTGATGAGTCATACAAACCCTAACCCTGAGTGGGTGGCCAACACCCTTTGTACAGAGAACAGCTGTCTACACTGCTACTCCAGGCCTTATCACCTCAGATGGGGGTAAAAAAGTGATAAATGCCAACAGCTGTTTAACACCCCCACACTACAGCAGGGTGATAAATCTACTTGCACTGACACCTGGGTCTGGTAGCCTGGATTCTATGGCCCCATAATGAGAGGGAAAGTGGGTGGCATTAGCTCAAGGGGATTACTGATAAGGTGTAGATTCCCAGAGGGTTTAATCTTGTTTGAGGGTGCACTGCTGTTCCTTTGCTTCTTTGCTGTTTATTGTACTATGTATTTAATGTTATAGAGTTTTGAATTACAGACAGCTATTTAATTATGAAGTCTCATAATGTGATGCCAATGGTTCTATTGTAAGGACTACACACATGACATTATTGGGTATTATCAATTTTGTTTTATTACTATTTTGATTAATATTATTATTGTTGTACAAATTTGATGTTTTATTGTTAAGATTTGTAAACATGATTGTGTGTGTGGGTGGTGCATGCGTGCATGGGTGCATGGGTGCATGGGTGCATGGGTGCATGGGTGCATGGGTGCATGGGTGCATGGGTGCATGGGTGCATGGGTGCATGGTGCATGGGTGCATGGGTGCATGGGTGCATGGGTGCATGGGTGCATGTGTGTGTGTGCATGTGATGTCTGTGCATGTGTATGCATTGAGGTGACCATCCACCACATTCTTTCTCTTCTGCATGCAAACACCTTCACTTCACTTCACTTTACTTTATTGTCTTTAAAAAGGATATGCATTTTACAACTCATGATCACATCTAAAATGCATGCCAACACCTGTATGCCTTTCTGGGTTTCATGTCCCAAGACATATTACATGAAAAGAAATTCCACTTATTCCTACCATTTATTTTTAAAAATTAGATTAATTTTCAGGGTAATTGAGATGAAATACAATACTTTCTATTTAACAGCAAGTACATTAACTGCACCTTGATGTGGCAATACACATTCTCATATTAGTTTCTTATTTACCAGCAGATAGTCACGTGTTATATAAATCAATAAAAATATTAGTTTTAGTAACACATTTGCAGGAGGTCTACTTGTTAGTGAGGTGATAAGTGACAAACAACTGTAACGTAACCTGTTACATTGTAGTTTGACTCTGTAACAGTAACACTGAACAGATAATGACTGTGTCACTTACTCTGGGACAACAGGCTACACACACACTTGTACTCTGGTTCAATACACACTGAGGAGATAATGACTGTCATTTATTCCAGCAGGCAGTGTTTATGTATTCTATTTATACACATACACCACACTTCCCATATTGTTCCCCATGGGGAGATCCTTTGCATGACTCATCTCCCCCACTGGTAATTCCCATTTCCTAGGGTTGTGAGTGCTCCAGATATGTTGCACCTGTTCCAAGGAGCAATCAACAACTAGGAGGGGGCAGTTCAAGGGGGCAATTTAATTTCCAGCCCTCCAGGTCAATACGTTTCCATTCTCAACATTTGCTAAATTTGGCCTGTTGTGGGGTGTGTTTAATAATAAGTCTTCCTCTTTTGGGGGAGTTCAAAGGTATGTAGTGTAAAGAAAATATATGGTGAATTAGTATACAAATTATAAAAGAAGAATTAAGGTGGAGAAATGACATGTACGTAATAATTGTTTGCAACAAAGAAAAGGCAACTGTTGAAAATGTGTTGTCAATATACATGAGTGTCAATCTCACACTATTATTTTGTCACACAAAGTCACCTCATTATTTTAGAAAAAGACATATGTTTAATGCAAAAAGAGTAAAACATGCCCCTGGAACAATTCTTGGCTGTGTGTAATAATTACTAAATTATCATAATTGTGAACATTGTAATTATAAGACAAGGTATTTAAAAAATCTTAACGTGTGTGTCTTTGCATGCCTATATGTGTGTGTTGTTAACGGTTGTTAACAGTGCATGTGTGTGTATGATGGTATATGTGTGAGCATGATTACATGCATGTGCGCCATGTTTACATGTGTATGTATTGTATGGGTGTGTTTGTGTGGACATACACGTGTGCAGACATGCATACTGTTATGTGATAGAAAATACAGCCACGCTTCCAAAAGTAAATGCTATTTACTTTTACACTCTGACGTAAACAGTATTAACATATGGAGTCTGATTTTCAATCACACTGGCTGACATTTACATTTCTACAAATACATTTGTTTCACAAGCTCACAACAAAGATGCAAGCTAAAGGTCGACAGCTATGAAAACATGTTCTCACAGGAATGGCATTTCCTCCTGCTGAAAGGTTAATAAACCTAATAGATGATCCATCAATCTTTTTTGTGTGAATGCATTCTTTGCATGCATGGATATACCCCTTGGTAATTCAATCTACACGATCTAACAATTCAGGCTTCCTAAATGAATGGAAGAATGTGCAAAGACGTGATATCAATCATATCCATAACATAAGCAATTTGAAAGCTTGTACATAATCATGTTGCAAATATGACACGTTTATATGTGTACATTAGGGTGAGGCCTATATTTGCACTAGTGAGCATCGTACATCAATTTGATGATGGCCACAAAACAGTAATTAATAATGTAAGGTGTATACGTATGCAATTTATACTGATATGTAACATCTAAATCAATGTCTCGCCAATTCTGTAATAGCATTGTGTTCAAAGGGAATAATATGACTGAACTGAACAAGATATCAATATAAAAGGTGTATACCTTGTAGTTTTTTATATATTTTATCAAGTATTTATATAATAATTTGTCACACTCACACACATGCACGCACACACACATGCACGCACGCACGCACGCACGCACGCACGCACACATGCATGCACGCACGCACGCACGCATGCACGCACGCACACACACATGCACAAACAAATAAATTAATAAAAACAATTGTAAACAAATCTTAAAAACCAAATTTGATATTTCTTTGCATAAGAGTTACACAGTAGAATACATTTCTACAAACATACAGCACTGCTGGAGTTACGACAGATCAGAGGTCATCTTATTTCTTGTAGATCAACCAGTGAGGCCTTCTATGTGATCACTAAAGCGTGTAATTAGTAATACTATCTTAGACAGTTGCTAACACCAGAAAGACTGTCTGTTGTCTTTATTGTGAGAGAGATGTCTCCCCAGACCTGCTCAGATGGGCTTAGCTGATTTAACAGTAATCACATGTGATCAACAGATGAAATTACATGGATTGGATTAATATCAACTGATTACCTTTCCACCCACAACTGACATTTCATCTTATCTATTCAAGATTATTTTATGATTGCATTTTCATGGTTAACTTTTCTTGATTGTTTTTATGGTTGTATAAGCTTCAGGAGAGATTAATATAGGTGGGTGGGGGGACACAGGATTATCCCAGTAGTTCCTAATATTTAGGGAAGATTGAGGATTATGTGGTGAAAATTTAGGTTTCTGTCAATGACATGAGGAAGTGCAAATTTATGTTTGTGGAGAACCTCAAAGTACTTGGTAGGTGTTTTGGTGAGTCTCTACGTTTCTATTGGGAAGGGGGAAATGTTGGCTTCTGGAGAGTGGTCCTGGGAGAGCTTCAGTCCAGCAGTAACTACCAACAGCGTGTAAAAGTCAAAAGGTACTTGTATATTAACTCTATTTGTCTTTTCATTGTGGACTTTATGAAGTCCTGTCTTTTAATTGTATATTTCCATTATATTGTCTCATCTGAACTTCGCAGTTTAATTAATTGCATTCTGATTTATGATAAGATGAACTTATATAAATCACTGCTCAATGAATCATCTGGGTAACATGTTGCTTTGTGTGTTAATGGTGTAAAATAGTATATTTACATATTAACATACCAATTGAAACACATATTTGTTTAACCAAAGAAATGTGTATTCACATGTACTTATGTTAAAGCTAGTTGTGAGTCATATCACAATAAATCATAAATTGTTATTAATAACATCACTCGCATATACATCAGAATTTATACATCATCATAGAAATAGTTAAGTGATGATGCAATCACATGCTTTACCTACATATTTACTGAATAATTAGATGAAAGGTTTTACAATAAAACATATCCATTGCATTAGTTTTGTGTCTATAATCCCATTTGTATTTCATTCTCATTGCGCAAATTGACATTTATTGTTGGCATACATTATCAGGTAAAAAGCTGAAATCACACACCAGGTAGAATTGTAGCAAAACTTGTATAACATGTATTAGGTTACCAGGGGTATTCAGCACATACATACTTGACACATAGCAAGCACACTGGACTGATTCACACTAGTACCACTGGGTACCTCCGTTTTGCCAAACGTCATCTACTGGTATTTCTGTTCAATCCACTAATGTACACATCAATTCATGAATACTGAATAGAGACTGTCCACAGAATATAAGTTCCACTTAGTGCTATTTACCCAAGGGATGAGTTTATCGCATGTATATCTTAATGGATCAATATCTGAAATATCATATATGTATAGCATATAACGAAATCAGTATTACTGAAGATACATTGCGTCTTATAGCAGTTATTAACAATTTGGGAAGATCGACTACACCAATCCCATTCAGAACACTAATAATTGTGTAATCCATTTCCGACATATTGATCAAATAGTACTATACATGTAGGGGCAAGTAGCCACTAGCCAGTAGCCACTGCAGTGGACATTGGTAAGTGGAGAAAGACCTGAACGTGATGATCAATAATTCAAAAGAGGATAGTTCCGAAATGCAGAGGATCATTCTGCATCGTGAATGTTGCAAATTTCAATTAAGCAGTTGGCTCTATTTCCAGATGATCAGCTAAAACAGTCAAACTACATAACATGTGGCAAATTTATCTTTTGATGTCTAAAAATTTACATAATATTGTCCGAGTTCGTTTTAATTTGGTGTACAGCTTCTATATTTGTTTAACACAAAAAGTGGTGGTCATAATTTTTTTTTCCGCAGTGAATGTAGCGGTCCACAACAGAAACTTATGATGTGTTATCACATATACACACACATGCATGCACGCACACACACGTGCACGCATGCACACACACACATGCATACACATGCACATACACATATGCACACACATGCACACACACACACAGACACACACACATGCATACACACACATGCACACACACACACACACACACACACACACACACACACACACACACACACACACACACAGCATGCATACACAGACACACACACATGCATACACATACATACATACACACACACACACACACACACACACACACACACGCATGCATACACAGACACACACACACATGCACACTACACATACAACACACACACACACACACACACACACACACACACACACACACACACACACACAGCATGCATACACACAGACACACATGCACACACACACACACCATGCATGCATGCACACACACACACGCACGCACGCACAGCACGCACACACACACACACACACACACACACGCGCACACATGCACACATGCACACATGCACACATGCATACATACATAGATGCACACAGACATTTGATAAATCATGCTGCAAAAATATGAGTGGTAAATTTTTTTAATTTATGGGTTATGGTCAATGGCCAATTAGACTCAATAATAAATTTAGGCCATAGCATTTCTAAATATATGTGTAGATCAATGGTTGGCTTATTTGTGGAAGACAAAGACATATAAAAGCAGCTCACATTATAAGTTGTACTAAAATAGCTCTATCTAAATAACTGTTATTGTACTTTCTTAAATACTGATCAAAATAAATAAAGATAGATCAAACACCAATGCGAATGGCTCATTAATTATTAAAATTATGAAACCAGAAATGTAAGAGGATTCATGGATTGCAGCCTCAAAACAAATGAAATACTCATACATTGATACAGTGCTCCATAATTATGACATTTTAATTTACTTATTATACAGATTTCTAAACCTGACATTTTTATATAGTTAGTCTAATAACAGCTACATCGAACCTGCATGGTGTTGCAAGCTATAGGTTTCAGGGCAGGATCAAAAAGCACTGCATGTGTAGCATTACTGATGAGGTCATTTAATTATTTAAAAGGCACATGACTGCTTTGGCACTGTTACTGCATTGCCATGATACTGAGGCCAAACACGAAAACACAATTAATAAATCTCCACTCCTGTGTAATGTAATCACCTAGTCTTAGTCTATAGTCCCAGATGTGTTTTCAGGTGATAGAGTTCGATATCCCACCTCTAAATTAATCGAGAAAATGTGTTGCTGTTATTCACGTGTGTTCTAAAACACATTACGGGTACCTATTGGCTATTATACAACCCAATTTGCTATCTGGCCAATTCCATGCATGCGTGCGCCTGGAGAACAATTAAACAAGTGACATGTTTGATGTTAACTGTGCCGTGGCTCAACAAGTGAGTGGGCGGGCAAGTTGACAATTGTACTAATATCGACAGTGATCGCACCTAACTATCGACTTACCTTGCAAAGAAAGCTGTCAACTGCATCGGCTTGCAGAGAAGTGCCTCTAATTAGATCGGCGAGTGATACTCTGATCGTCCATTCAATCAATGAGACAATGTTATATTCGCTATCAGCTCCAGCCGCCACCGGCTGCATGGCTGTGTTGTCGCAACAGGAGCCTCTTTTTCGAAATTAGGTCACGCGCAAAATAGCAACTTTTACAGATTTTGTGATAAGGATAGCTGTTTAATTTTACATTAACTGTTGTATAATAACAATGGGTGAAAACGTCAATGAATTTCCAACTTTGCACGCCTAAAGAAACGTGCAGTGCGTTATTTAACAGAGTTCGAGACAAAAGAAATTCCCCTTTTCTAAATTTAGCACATCGCGCATATTTGGAAATGAAAACGAGGTAGGAACGAGACCCCGATGAAAGATAGGAGTTTCGGAACAAGTTGTGTCTTCTTTCAAGCCCAAACGAATCGGAACTTAAGCGTAATTTGTTGGATGCAGTTTTGTTTATTCGCACGTTGTTCGACTTGTATATTGCTGCGGCTCAATCTGGTGCGCGATTCCAGATTATCAGATGAGGCGATCACATCTGCGATTGAGAGCGAGAGTGTCGACACTCGAAGTTATTACTGATCGCGATGGCTTCAAGTTCAGTCCACAACGCCACATTCCCGACAACATTAGAAACATATGAAGTGCTGCCGGCACCCGCGGGTGCGGCCGACGATACAGAAGAAGATGTGGGCAACGGGACAGACGATAACCTACAGGGCCCACATAACTGGCGGAAAATGTTGAGCCCAGTTAGAACTGTGTCACCTTCGTCAACAACAACACTCGCGCTGGAAGACGACGTGACACTAGCACTGGCAGCAGACGGGACTAGCAGATTCGTCGACACCAAGGGTGTATCAACCCCTCCAAATGAAGCTGTCAACGAAAGGTAATTGTTTATTACTAACATGTCAGGTTACTTCGTGGATGCAGGTTGTTGTATATGTCAGACTTAATTTATAATTATATTACAATCAAAACAAATTGGCATTGGTCACATTTGGTGTGGGGGATTGACATTGTTATTTATCTAAGTTTGAACAAAATAAAATTCAACATTTTAACCCCTGGCCCTGCTGATGCGTAAACTCTAACTATATACAGTAGCAGAAGCCTGAACATGTCTATTACAGTACAGGGACACCTAAAGAGTAACTGTTGACATAGGCCTACTATCACAAAGGTAATTTAATCGTTATATAAACACAACAGTATATGTATAGAGAATAACTAATAATATATAGTACAGCACCTAGTAAAAAATTGTTGTCAAGAAAGTACAATACGTATGTATTAAATGGTTAACTGCATACACAAGGTTCCTCAGTGCTTAACAATTTTGTAATGACAAAAGTAGAAATAGCAAAGGTGGAGGTGGCCTTATGTTCCATTTGAATGTTATACTGTTATACTAGTGTGTGGGAATATTGTCTATCAAAAGTGTGAACATAAATTCTCCACAGAATTAACTACTAAACAATAATTATTTATCTTGGTGCCATTGTTGTGTGTCCCTTTTCAATTATGTATTTTAGGCTATTTAGATAGGTATCATTTTATAGTCACTAGTTTTTCCACTTGCATTTTTGGCAATGCTTGGCATTGGTTTCCACGACTTTGAATGGATTATAAAACATGTATTCAGATTAATCAATCTGAAAATAATGATTTAATTTACCATATCTAGATATTGTACCCATAAATGTTAACAAATTATCGCGTGAACAGACACATGTTAAATTGTTGGAGAAAAATTGTAGAAATAGATTTAATTAAACAAATTATTGGCAAATGATTGGAAACATCCCGACTCTTCGGATATGTTTAGACTGTGTTTATAAAGGTTTATTTTTTATTTAAAATTCTGTCAAACTGCATGTCCCATGTCCGTATTAACTGAACAATGTTTGACAGTAATTTTGCAAATTTGTGTCACTTTATCTACTAATAATTTGAATCATGAATAAAGAGTTTTCTTGGAAAGTTCTATTGTAACTTGCTGGTATGTATATTTTTAGGCAGACCTACAATTTTTCTGTAACTCATACATCAGTGTTTAACACGTTATTTATTACATGTCTAGCACTGCTAGTAGCAGTGATCATTGTTGACTTGTGTAATCTAGTGCTATCACTGTCAACAACATGTGAATTGTCTGTACTCAAGTAGAGTAACACCTGGCTACTAATTCCCAGTCTGAAATGACTACAAGACAATACAAGGCAGTCTAAGCTGCTAAAGTGTTATACAACACTGGTGGGATAATTGTATTGATTGGTATTGGCTGGGGCCTTTTAGTCTTTGTGCTAATTATTTACTCAGCCTACTTGAAGCAGCTTACAGACTTGATTTGTGTGGGTGAGTCAGAGGAGCTGTTCTGGGCTGAAGTTCATTATTATATAGACATTAGACACTAGTGGGTGGCTGGGTGGCATTTCCTCTTCCGTTCCAAGACACCCTTAAGCTAGTAAAACGAGTGATGTTTCAATATCTAATCTAGTGAAATTGTATCTTCTGACTCTTGTGTATTGAGTCTTAATTACACCAATGGCAGTTTTTGTAGATATATTAACCATTGCTCTATTAGTGTATAAATGTGTTTTTATTGAATGTATTTGACAGATTGTTAGTAGGTATCTAATTAACTATGTTAGTAATGTATAATTTTGTGTTCACATGGAAACATTCAGTTGGTGATGTAGTTTTTAAATCAGTGAACGTAAGCACAACTGGATGTCACACGAAGTGTATATATAATAAAATAATAGAAATGTTGATATATTGAGGCTCTGTCACCTATACTTTGACTATGAAAGTGCTTTTTACGGTATCAATGAATCATCTTACCCTTGCCAATTGGCAGTGATTTGCTTTTTGTTATAACTGCTTAGCCATTTCTCACTTTCTGTACAACTGATCCATGTACAAGAAATGCAGTGTCATTTTAAAGATATGCACACTTTTTATGTTGAGTATGTTTATATGTTTGGTCAGAACCTCTGTGCTGGTTTCGTTTCACTGCTAAACACATGAATACACATATTTAGTGATGATACCCGGTAGTCATTGACTTAACAATGCTGACTCAGCTAAACCCCATGATGTCCCCATCCTTTTGTACTGTTTATTCTTATTGCCCAACCTTGACAGTGATGTCTATGTAGGCTTATTTTACAGTTGTTTGCAGATTAAACTGAAATAGTATCTTCTCAGTCTTGTGCAATACTTCATAAACACCTGACAACATCAAAAGTATCTCATTCCAAGGCTTGTGCCTTGCTGTAATGACTGCATCTTCTGAATCATGTGGCATTATTAAAAAAAGTATATTTTAAGTCATACTAAATTTTGTGCATTTAAAAGTACTTGTTTTATATGACAGCTTAACTAGTAACCTCGTAAGTGATCTATCAGCTTAACTAGTATCATCACAAATTATTGATCTAACTAATTGAAGAATTATGTACAGTTAATGACAGTTTTGTGTATTGTTTAATAATCATAGAATGACAGCTTAAATGGTTTCACAGGCTCAGTTTTACGGATTGCACAATGATAACTAAAATATAATTTCTCACCAGAACTTTGTGTATTGCACTGATGACTGCTTCTTTAAGCAGAATCATCACAGTTTTGTGTATTTCAACATAGCAGCTTACAGTTACAAAGAGTTAAAAAAATACAGAATAATTGTTTTCATTGATTTGATCAGTTGTTTTATAAATGATGATGGTAAACACAGGTCAGAGTACTGCATAGAACGTGTATTCCAGTGATGACAGTGCCACCTACTGTTGCATGATATGTATTGGAGTTATCTGACAGATGGTTAAATGTGTGTGGAGAATTACAAGTGTGTTATTGTGTTAACAGCATGCCAGACATTATATTTTCCATTTGGTTGGATTTTTGTATTTCATCAAGTTTTGGCACCACTTTCTGGCAGAGATTAGATTGTATCATGACCCATTCATTACACTAGTTTGCAATTTATTATCAGACTTAATATCAGTAGCAGTAGTTTTTATTTTGTTGGATAGGTAAGCTTGTATCAATCTTCTGTTACTATTGAATTATTAATATCCCGTAGATTGGCTTGATCTGGTTTTCAAATTTGATTTAGGCGCAACTTGTATTGCGTTTGTGATTATACTCCTTATTGTACTTCTTATTATATTCATAAATTTTCTACAAATTTATTATATAGCACAGTTGTTACTGTTAAGATATTTTATACGACCTAGTTTTAAATGCCTAACGACAACTGTTGATCAGGAAAAGGAAAGAACAGGAATGAACAACAGTCCTTACTGAAATGGGTATATCAATGTCCTCTAAGTACATGATTAATTCACACTTAAGGGTTCATCTGAAACATTAGTGTTCTGAGATGACCCCATATTTCACTGAGCATATCTGTAGACATGTTGGCAAGTCAGTGACCTTTAAGTCAAGTGTCATGCCAGCGAAGTTTTCAGTCGGCTCTCAGAGTGTTAGATCTGATATCTCATGTTCAACAGCAAAAGTATTTGACAGTCCCACCACGTAGAACAATATATTTTTTAATATCATTGTTTTGGTTCACCAATTTAGTAACATTATTTTTTATTTATTACAATTTGCATAATTATTTACAAATCACTGATTTATGCACTACACAATTCTGAAATTCCTTCTCCCATTTTACACTGCTCATTCTGTTTAATCAGTAGGCTGCTATTGATATCCATTTTCAAAAAGATGGGTGAACAGTTTCTATACATAGCTATATTAGTCAGTTATTGAGTTAGGCATTAGACTGAGGTGATTTCTGATTACAATTGAAAAAAATGGCTGTCATAGCTTGAGAGTTGAATGTCATGCAAGGCAAGTTTTGAATTAATATGTTCCAACTTGATAAGTGATTCTCCAGCTATGTCTGTGTTATAAGTCAAGACTCAGGCAATGAACATGTCTGACTTGGCCCATTTAACTCCAGTCAACAAGTCTGATTTTGATTTAACAGCTGCTTTTGAATTTATTTGTTTATGTTTCTAGTAGCATTGTTACAAAAATTATTGTTATTGTTATTGTAATATATATATAGATCACTCAGAACTAGATGTCACAAGGTGGAATGTCCTATGTCCTATCCCACCCTCAACATCTGGCCTTATCTTTTCACAGTGCCTTTCATTGCCACAGTCAAAGAGATTGTGGACACAAAGAGGGTGTTTACTGTGTGTGTAGCCACTGAAAGAAATCACCCCAGGGTTGTTTAACCACATCAGTTAGGGTAGGAGTCTCTTAAGGAAGTGTCTGATGTAAGTCACAGATAGTGTTGTGTTGACTCCTTGGTAGAGACCACAAGTCTCGGAGTTAATAGTTTGTCATTCTGTGCTATTTACTCAAAGTTACAGAGAACAGAAGTGTGACAGTCCTTTGTAAACCACAAGTATGACCCCTTGAGGTAAACCACCAAGGGGGATAAAGATTAGAATAGTTCAATGTAGTTTACTGTTTTACTCACATTGGTAGCATAAACTGTTTGTTCAGTGATGTCGCTAGGTATTTTGGATTTATATAAACTGATGCCAAATCGAAGACAAAGTTAGAAACTCCCTATATGTTACTATCTAGTTTCTTGGTTGACTGTCTGAATAAAATGTTATGTTATGTTAGCACTGGTTCGAATGTGAGAATCAGTAAGAAAAAATCCATGCAAAACAATTACCTCTTTACTGTCCTCATGACAATTTAAATTATTTAATGGTCTGCTGTCTGGAAGTGGTACTCCATTGTGCTCACACACATTCTTTCAGCACATTATGTTTTCAAATAGCACTGACTTAAAAACTCATGTCTAACTCAGTCGTGAATGGTTCAAGACCACAACAGATCGACCAGTTGTGGGTTGTTGGGACTAAATGGTTAATTGGCCCAAATGAAAATTAGGTTAGAATTCAGCTCAAAATATTCCCACGCTATCCAGCATGGTTAATAATAGTCCCAATGTTCACACGGATGTGAAAAATGTTCACATTGTATAAGATCCATTTAAAGATAAATAACTGGTATGGCAGGAATCCAGAACTTTTCGTTTTGCAATGCAATTTTTAATTTGCTCATGTTAAATTAACGCGGTTAATACGTTGGCACCTTTCCCACTTCCAGGATGCCGAGGGAGCGAAGGCTGTCCCGGGATGAGAGGCTGGAGGAGGGGAGGATTAGAGAACGCCTTAAAGCCATGCCGGGGTGGAGAAACGATCTGGTTGAGAAGAAACAGAAGGGACCCGTGGTATGTTGCATTTAAATATTTACCATTCAGCATTGACCCACACATGTATTTGAGTGAGAACACAGTACTGGTAACTGCATGGTGTCCATGTTACATACTGCCTTGGTTAACCCTGCATTTTCATACATTAAGCCTATTCTGCTGGATTGTACCTGGGAAAGAAATGTGTGTCGCTATAAGGCTCTTGGGTTACCCCATTGCACAATTTCCAACAAATTGCATTTTGTCCCACTTTTGAGTTTGAAATGTGCATGAGTCAATTTATTTTAATAACACTAGCTGTCTCAAACACTTTGAAAATAATAATTGGAAAATTTATATAATATACTGGTAGAAACAACTGTTATGCACAAATAGTTAAATTAATAAACCTTGTTCATCTTATACATGTGCACGCTTTCATAAAAAACAACTGTTAAAAATGGTACTTACTAAGTTTAACTCAGAAGGCAGCTTCATGGACAATGTGATCCATGGAAATGGGGAGGGTGTGATTATTTTAATTTTTGAGTCAAAATTAATATATCCATGCATCATGCAAGTGCTTGCTACCACCAGGAATCTAACCAGAGCTCTGAATGTATGCAGAACTGTAGATGTGAGGAGGTGGCTCGGTTCCAAGTAGGACACTGTAGCACAGTGAGTGGAAACACTGCACTTTTAACAAGGGTTCAGTCTTGTTGTTGTACAGTACTACAAAGACCCAGGGCTACTGGCCGTGTCTACAGCTAATCAGTGTTGATGTATTAGCCACACCAGAAATGTTATCAGGGTGTGTGTCTATGCAGGTGTGAATTCTTAAACTAAGTAGTATTCTGAATTAAGCTACCATTTTAAACTGTTTTTTTTAAGAATACATATTTGATTATACTTGCCACCATGTGTCCATTTTGGAGTATTTTATATGTTCAACATTTTTTTTTCTTCAATTCAGTATGATTTATTCAAACACCATTCAACAAACATTACAACTGAAAACCATGCGATCATGCGGTACACATAATGTTGTTTGAAGTTTGTGCTTTTTCAAAATTACTAGTTACTGACTCTGGTCAGCAAATAGTGATTTTTGACAGAGTTGAGGGAAATATATATACTATATAGTGATTGGGGAAGAAATTTCGAAGATTAAGTTGAAAGTTGGTAATTTATAAGTTGGATGATCACCGGCTCAACTTTATGAATTTTTAAAGAAAAAGCCATCACATATTCTTTAGTTTTATGTAACTTATTTTGTCCCTGAATGCCATATATATACTGAAGTGGAATGTTCTGTATTGTTCGTTGACATGATGTCATGTCATGCTTCGCTCATGATTCACATTGATCACAGAAATAAAACAAACACCAGGTAGGAGCTAGAGGGTGTTTGAGGAACATATCTGTGTGCCAGGAGGCACTGATGATGACATCAACTTCAGAACCCTCTGGCTGGCCGCGCTGTGAAATGCCGAATTTAGACTGAGCTGGTATCTTTGTACCTTCCAAGATACAGAAATGTTGGTTCAACCGATTAATGACGTATCCAGTACATCATAGTTTGCTTACGTCACAATAAAAATTATGCGTCAGGTATCATCAAGCTTAGATTTTGTCAACAATCTGATAATTACATCTCTACTGTGACATGATATCTCAAAGAGCAAACATTACTGCATGCAGTTTGACACTTTAGCAACTTTTCCTTATGTTTTTGTCATAAAGATAATCTTATGAAACCAGAATCTCAACAAAATATACAACGAAAAGCACGTGTTCGGGCGGCCATTTTTAGAGTTTAATGGAAGTTGCTAGGCAACCAGGTCACATGACGGAGAGGTCAGTTGTGTCTGATATTACACGCGGTGTGCAATAAGTAGAATACATTCTTTAAATACGTGCTACAGGTCAGCTGTTCATGAGAATGGTCAGTTTGCTAATTGTATTGGGATTTCTAGTGAAGTGGCTTATGCCTTATGGCCTGGACTGTGGGCAGTTGCTAATTCCTGAAGTGAACTTCGTACACAGAAGTTGTTGATTTTCTTTCAGATTGCAAAACACCTGAGTGGCTCATCATCAAGTATTGTAAGTTTCACTACAATAACCTGATGTTAATAAATATAAAACTAATTTACGTTATAGTATATATCATAAAGGTATACTTATATTTTACATACAACAATAATTATGATATAAGTCATAAGGATATTTATCATGGCTAAAACATGACGTTTTGGCATCTTTCATTTAAATGTTTTTGTTGAAAAACGAATTAATATAATACATTTCAAAATTTACTTTACTCCAGTCCTGATAAAAATGTGCAGAAATTATAATAATCTGACATGTAGTATATATGCATATATGTTATATATATAATATAATTATTTACATATTATATTTATATAATTATTTGCGTGTTACAAATTTTACAGTAGTGACACTGTCAGCATATATTCAGTAGAGCAAACACAGACATATCAGATGTGGTCTTACATTGATATTTGCTGTTGTTACGTTTATACGTTGTGTTACTTGTGTATGACAGAACTCTGACTCGACGTCGCCGTGTACACTGAAGCGACGTGGCGCGATGTCATCGGGACCTGAGTCACCTTTCGCAAGACAGGTCGTCAACAAGTCATCGTCACCTTGCTCACTCCGGAGACGACCTTCAAACTCCATCAGCTGCTCAGCTCGGATAAGCCTGTTTGCTGCCGTTAGTAATCAATGGATTCATCATTTTGCTGTAAAATTACTTATTTAGCACAGGTTCTAAGTATCCCCACCCCGCCAGGATGTCTTGCTTTTTATTAAAAAAAGTTACATAATGTCCACTCACTAAATGGCGCCACTATAGCAATTTATTCCCTCCTCGACATGTCATGAGGACCAAACAGCACCTCCCCTGATGATTTCCTGAATCAAGTCAAATTATTATCATTGTTTGAAGTTGTAATTTGCCAGCCGATGGCATGTAGTATTCCTAGTTAAGTAATAAAACAGTTGTCATTGTAATTTATACATCGTTATAACAATACCAACTATGGTAATACGGATTGACACTACACAGACATATTCAAGTAACAAACACAATATGAAAACAATATCGAGTATCATGCTTACCCATATTGACAAAGTGTGCCAATTTTACCCTGCTTGGTAAAGAATTAATGCATGTTTTTCTTAGATAAAATGTCACCTTAAACAGTGTATTTTTCCACCAGGAAAAGAAACAGAATTTCGGATCGAACTCATCGCTGGTTGGCCGGCGTCCCGCCTCTCCAAACAATGCAGCAGAGGGCGCTGTGAACAGTGCGGAAGTGATGCAGAGGAGGGTGGCGAAGGTGCAGAAGGCGAGATTGTATCTGCTTCAACAGATGGGACCCAACTCCTTCATGGTAGGAGGGGACTCCCCCGATCACAAGTACAAGGTCATCATTGGGCCACAGGTGAGGGTTGGGCAGTCTGTATGTGGGGGGGGGGACAAATGGCATACTGGGGGACAGATAAGAGGTCAGATATGTATGTATCTAAATTCATTTTTAAGTATTAGCGTTGTAGCTGTGGTCTTTGTGTTGCAGCTGTGGCCTTTGTGTAGCAGTATTGTAGCTGTGGTCTGTGTTGTAGCTGTGGTCTTTATGTTCCAGTGTTGTAGCTGTGGTCTTTGTATAGCAAAATTCAGCTGTGGCCTTTGTGTAGCAGTATTGTAGCTGTGGTCTGTGTTGTAGCTGTGGTCTTTATGTTCCACTGTTGTAGCTGTGGTCTTTGTATAGCAAAATTCAGCTGTGGGCTTTGTGTTGCAGCATTGTAGCTGTGGTCTTTATGTTGTAGCTGTGGTCTTTGTATTGCAGCGTTTTAGCTGTGGTCTTTGTGTTGTAGCTGTGGTCTTTCTGTAGCAGTGTTGTAGCTGTGGTCTTTGTGTTGTAGCTGTGGTGTTTGTGTAACAACATTGCAGCTGTGGTCTTTGTGTTGCAGTGCTATGGCTGTGGTCTTTGGGTTGCAGCATTATAGCTGTGGTCTTTGTGTTGTAGCTGTGGTATTTGTGTAACAACAGTGTAGCTGTGGTCTTTGTGTTGCAGCGTTGTAGCTGTGGTCGTGGCACCCACTGTGTCCACCTACTCTTTGTCATGCTGCGCGTCTTCCAAGTGCCTGAGACGGACCCACGACTTTGGAGCAAGACCCTCAAAAACTACGAGGTCTGTGCAATTTCACTCATGCCAGTTTATTGCTTTCAGTAATTCTTGGCAATCCATTTGCTGGTAAAATAAATAAATAATTTCAAACAGTTAAACAATACTTTCAATTTGTATTACAATGTATTATTTGATTAAGTTAAGAATGAAAAAACAATTATTATGTTATTATAAAATGACATTGAACTCCTATTTAAGTGCGAGGATAACAGGTTCATCTTTATATAGCCGTCTTGAAAGGGTGCAATGGTCTGTATGCGTGTCTACATACTGTGCAGGTGGAGAGTCTGTTTCACAATTTCCACACCCGTCGCACCCTGCGTATCAATGTCCTTCGGAAAGGGGAAAAGGCTGAGAAAAAACCCGAGACGCCGAACAATAGTGGTCAGGGTGGAAGCACGGAAGAGCCGGAGTTGACTAACAATTCTAACTCAGACACTGAAGAGTGAGTGTTGTTCATTTCTCTCCTTTTCATGCGTATAAGGAGTGACACTTGCTTTGAGTCTGGTCCTTGATTTTGGTTGTTGTTCCTCACTTGTACTGTTCTGTCCACTAGTCACCTCCACACTCTTTCACGCTCCTTGTCCAGCCATCTGTCAATCCCTCGAAATCTCTCCTTACAAAATCCTCCCAATGCCATACACGTTGATCTATTCATCTTTTCCAATGTTTGACTATGCCTTGCATTGATCAATCATTAATGTTAGACCATTTGACTAATTGTGTTTGTATGCAATGTCCGCCAGTGTCTCATTCGTACAACGGAGTGAACTGGTGCAACGTAGAGTGAGAGATCATTGCCGTTGTTTCAAAATGGCAGCACCGAATTCGAACCTGGGTTCTCTCAATTGAGAGTCAAAAGTTCTAGTCACATTGTTCAACTCATGGTGGATGCATTGACATGTGTCTATTGGTAATGACAAGTATGTTTAATAGAAATAGTGAAATCCACAAATACATGACACGTCATGCTGAACTATTGCATGTTCCAATTTCTAAAAGAAACATGTTCTACAAAACCGTCAGACACCATGGTGTTAGCCTGTGGAATTGTACGGTAAAAACAATTGTTTTTTGTCATTAAACAATATCAGTGCCGTAGATAATTAACATCATTTTAATCATAATGTGTGTATTCATGAGAATGGTATTGCTGTGATTTATGCTGTTACTCTACTATTTGTCTACTGTTTTATTCTTTAACTAACTCTTTTTTTTTTGGTTATCTTGCACTATGGAAAAATAGTGACATATATGTTGCATGTATTGGATGGAACATCTGTCACTTGTGGCTTCACACCCTCATTATAGGAACTTTGACAATATGATAAAAATATATTATGTACAATTTCAATGCTTGTATAGTGTGTGTAATAAACCATCATCATCACTGATTTCTGTTGCAGGGCTGTGAAGGATGAGGAAGAGACGTGTCCCATCTGTCTGCTGGAGATGGTGGAGGGAGAGAGTCTCACTGAGTGTGTTGAGGGTTGTCAGAACAAGTATCACCACCACTGCGTCGCCGTCTGTACGTCAACTTTCTAGTCAGTCAGCCATCCTTTAGTGTGCCTGTCCGTCCACCCTACAGCTGGTTCATTCATCTGCTCACCTCTGTTCCATTTATCCATCCATGTATTCTCCTATACATCCAACAATCCATATGTATGTATATATATATATGACTTACTTATGTATTATTATTATCCAGTGCATCAATGTGATCATTCAACTTACCACTCATATATACAGCCATCCATGTATCCATCCGTCCATCCTTGAATGCCCATCCGTCCGTCCGTCCGTCCAGTCCGTCCGTCCGTCCGTCCGTCCAGTCCGTCCGTCCGTCCATCCACCCACCCACCCACCCATCCATCCATTCATCCTTCCATCCATCCATCCATCCACCAACCCACCCAAACAAGCCTATCCATGCATCCATCCAACCTCCCATCCATGCATCCATCCATGCATCCATCCATCCATCCATCCATCCATCCATCCATCCATCCATCCAGCTATCCAGTCATCCAGCCATCCATCATCACTTCTTCCTGTCATATGACTAAGATACTATTATAAAGTGTAGACCTGTGTCACCAAGTGCCAGGCTACTATTCTGCTATGTTATCTGTACTGTTGAGTCCACTAGTAGCCATGTGTGTGTGTTTGACAGGGTTCCAGTAGTGTGTTATAAAGTGTGTTATAAAGTGTGTGTTTGTGTTTGACAGGATTCCAGGAGTGTGTTATAAAGTGTGTTATAAAGTGTGTGTTTGTATTTGACAGGGTTCCAGGAGTGTTATAAAGTGTGTTATAAAGTGTGTGTTTGTGTTTGACAGGGTTCCAGGAGTGTGTTATAAAGTGTGTTATAAAGTGTGTGTTTGTGTTTGACAGGGTTCCAGGAGTGTCAGAGACAGAATGAGCCACTCATTTGTCCCCTGTGCAGATGTAACTGGAAGCCAGACGAGGGGTGAGAATCTCACACGTCATTGTAACTGTAACCATGAGGTCTTCCTTTGTAAACAACTGTGTAGGACTAGCCTATTCACATCACCAATAGACATTGTAATATGCCATTGCGTATTTAGGAACACACAGGTGGACAGGGTTAGTCAGGCAAGAAGGTAGGTAGGAAACATTTAGAAACAAATGTCGTGGCTCAATGGCCCACCCCATAAAAATATCACTGATCACTCAGATACTAACAAAAACATGACTCTGATTTCTCACGACATATTATAGTTTCAGGTTTAACTACAAACAACTTTTTCAAATTGTTTTCCATCTGTGCATTGGACAACAAAAGTTTCGGTATCTTGTCCGTAACACAATTACGCCACAGCAACTCTAAATTTTCAGTGTTTCAATTTTTTTTTTTTAATTTGGGACTGTTACTTAATCTTCCCGCAGGCTTTACAGGGTTGCCTCCAGGGAAGAGCTTGCGGTTCCTCCCAACACCCGGGTGTCCTCCCCCCTCAGTGCACCCAGTGATGTTGAGGTGTTAATGCAGAACGCTGAACCAATTCCCCCAGAGCACCGGGCGATGGCCGAACCATGGATAGCCGTAAGTTGATTTGTGCATATTAACGATTGATTCTAATGTGTTTAAATGTTATTATTTACTGATGTCATTTTAGTAATATTTTATTGTATTTTTATTGTCATGTATTTATTTGTGCATTTATCAGTTCAAATAGTTATGCACTTATGTGCAAATTTGAAGAGAAAATAACTATCTTCAATTAGCACGTAGAATTTTATTAATACAATGGAACTTTGCTATTAAGGTCACCCTTGAGACTGGATGAAAGTGATCTGATTAACCACATGACTGTCTTAGGAGGACTGATTTCCTATACTATGCCGTTATGGAAATAATGTTTCCTCGGGTGACCTTAATTGGAAGGTGGCTGTATTTGAGAGGTTCAACTATGCATGAAGACCTTCAGTCAGTCCATTCATGCGTCTGTCTCTCAATCCATAGGTGCTCAATGAAGACCTCGTCTCCTGCCTGTTCTCCAAGAACTGGTCGGTGAGGGAGATAGCCCTGAAGCAACTGGGAGAATTGGCGAAGGGAAGCCTCCTACTGGGAGTGGGAGAGGGACTGACGAGGGCCCAGCTGTCCTCCACTCGGATGGACGCCACCCACCGCACCCTGGAGTGTGCATGTGGTGTCCTCGCCTACATGTGTGCCGACCCCGTGTACAAAGTGTTCGTCGCTGCCTTGGTATGTCTGTCTGTCTGTCTTCAAATTCTGTAAAGTCGAGAAAATGTAGTTTTTTCGTAATGGTTCCAGCTCCAACATGCTGTCCAGTTCCGATTTCCAGTAGCATCAATGTTCATAAGTATATGTTCCACATAATATGGTGCCCAACAAGCCATCGTTGATACATAATGACATCAGTTTCTTGAACCTTTCAACCCCTGCTAAACATTTTGTGAATCATTGATCAATCCTATTCAGACGAATGGTTAAATCAGTCATTTAGATAATTAATTTGTCATTATTATTGAAAGCTAGCTTTGATAGTATTAATAGAAATAGTGGAAGAAAATGTATGATATATGATTAATAGAGCACAGTGGAAGAAAATGTATGACATATGATAACTGATATCTGATTATTAGAGCACAATGAACAAAATATTACATACAACTGAACATTTTCGTAATTGTATTTTGTATCTTATCCTCTCATTACTATCGCGTCATTATCATTTCAGCGTGAGTTGCGTACGTTGTTGTCGTACATACCTTGTCGGAACGAGGAACAGCAGACTCGGTTGCAGGCGGACATGCAACCCGTCGTGAACACGATACTTTGGAAATGTGCCGACTCCAACAAGTAAGTGCCTCGTCTGTCTACTTGAGACGAGGGAGGACGCAGGAGGTGGAAATGATTGTGTTGTAATTAACGTCATTAGTGTAATTTTGCTGCCCAGACTGTAGAGTGAGCTTGATTAAGTAAGAAGACGTGTAACGTAGATAATTTAGATTGCATTAAATAACCAAGGGTCATGAATGACACCATGGAACCATCGAGATGTCATTTGTTTTCTGTGTGTAGTTGTTTCTTTTGGGTCTATAGCGTAATGCCAATGTTTTGAGTGAAAAAATCCGTAATAATGTCAGCCATGTTCAGTAACATTAGCAATTGTTCTTACACGTTTTGATGCTAGTGCCTAACTCGTCTCGGCATTTTTCCACTTTCAGGAGGACCAGTCAACTCTCAATATCAGCACTGCAGGAGCTTGTTAAAGGCAGTGATGGGGAACTGGCAATTGGAACGGAAATACTCAATCCAGGTAACTGCTGATTGCCTACATATGTTTTCAGTCAGACTGGGGTGCTGTGGGCTATTGGTTAGAGTACCAAAACTGGCGATTGAGAAGATCAAGATTTAAATCCCTTTTTAAAAATGAGGGATATTCTTTTTAAGTCTCTGCTTATGAAACACTAAAAGCCATTTGTTTCCCCTGCTATATGATGAGCAAGGATGTCATCTTTATTACAATATTCACCATAAAAAAATATCAGTTGTTATCAGTTGTTAATTAATATCATTTTTTTGAATGATAGATTCACAACAGGTGTGTTTATTGGGATGTTGTTATAACATAATCGATGATCCCTCTAGGGACCCTGGGAATTGGCGGACTTCCGTACATTTTGCGCTGTGTCAACACGGCTGCGCCAGAGGATGCGTCGCAGTGGCAGTGGCTTCTGGGACGTCTGTACGTGCTCGACCGATTCATCGAGGAATATCCCGATGAATTCCTCATCGCCAGTCATCGCGATGACGGCAGGGACACGACTGACAAACGTCACTACACCCGGGTGATGTCGATCCTGAACTTCATCAAACCGTTCCTTCAGCACGGCCATGCAAAGGTCGCACGGATGGCACGGCGGGTCTTCTACGTCCTGTCGAAAATGCAGGTGAATGAGGCGGGGGTGTTTCGTGAGATCATCAACTTACTCAATGATCTCCAGACGATGATCCAAGTGCACATGAAGCGAAAACTAGTGTGCATCGCCGAGGACAATTATCGCGTCCAGCAGGTCCAACTGGACGATGGCGGTCAAGCGCTGGAAGGCGACGAACAGATGTTCCTGACGCCATCAACGAGCACCTGTTCGACGCCACGCAGCACGTCACCAGTGTCGGTGACGCTGTCACCGCAGCAATCTCTGTGTGTGCCGAAGTCCGCCAGTCAGTTGGGTGCCCGTTGCCCCACCGAACTCACCGAATCAACGCAAGATGAAGACGAAACTGCGTCGGTGGCGCGTGTCAAGTCAGCGCGAGTCAGTCAGCACAAACACAGCACGCGATCGCGTCAGCGGCGTGCGTCACCGGTCACCACCGATGGTTCGATCAAGGCGGCCATTATCAACAGACTCAATCGATCTGACTGATGGCATCGACGAGAGTACAAGTGGAAATGATTCCATAGTCAAACCGCCTAGTGACAGTGACAGAAATCATGTCGACACGAGTGTAGATATTCCTGACGGTGACACCACATCAAAAAGTGAAGAGAACACGAGCACCTCTCGTCAGATTGGAGAGCTAGACTCTTCAAGAAACAGTGATGAGACAGGCGCGTGTTCATTGCCTGTGGTGCCATCTACCAGCCAGCCTACACGCCCTGTGGATTTCGGTGCAGAATTTGCTTTCGGTGGAGCTTGTGGCCAAGATCGACAAGCAGGTAATGATTTCTCAGTAATTATAGTGAAGCTTTTGAGATAAAGAATCTTTGTCAGTTTCATTAATTCCAACTCAAAAAAAATTATATATATATATTATATATATATATATATATAATTATATATGTAATGATTTATAGTAACTGGTCAAACCGAAACTCTTGCTATGATTACATTTTTACAACAGCTTTCCGATGCTTAATCTGGTGGAAGTAAGTAAATGTAGCCAAATCAGACTTCATTTTCTGCCACATTTTTCTTGGGAAATGCTAAACTCAACCTGTTACCAACAGTGATGCCTGGTCGAAGCTTCCCCTGTGTGGTTGAGCCTACACTGTTCAGTCCAATCACCGAGGAGTGTTCAGCGGACGAGGAAAGCAGTCACTCAGCATCCTCATTGCACGCGAACGCCAGCAGCAGTCCCGCCATGTTGCTGACAGAAGATCTCTCTGACTTGACACTGTCTCCCTCTGGTGCTGACGATAGCGATGTCGATGTCTCATTCAAGACGGAAGTAACATCGTTCTCGCCAGATGACTCGCCCAAACACAAAGACCGTCCAGGTAAGTAGACAGACAGGCTGAAGTGTAACAAATACAATTTTAAGATATTTTATTGTCTGGTTTTGATATGATGCTGTATAATCGGAACATGTTACACAGATTTAGTTATTGATGTATTTGTCTAAGCATTGTCAGTATTAAAAAAATATATTAAAATAAAAAACCAATATTATTGAAAACATATGTTGTAGTGTTTCCACATATGTTGTGAATCTCACACAAGTAATGTATGATTACATTAAAAAAACCTAAGCTTAAAAAAGCTATACAAACAATTAATGTCTCTACATTTGCACGTATATCTTCTAAAAAAGCATCTGTTTAAACAAGCATTTTTATAATTTCACTTACAAGGACACTTTCAACTTGTTATTGGTTGATCTTGTTTTACTAGTTTTTGTTTTTAGGTTTATCATCTTGCTAAAAAATAACTATATAAAATATATATTTTTTAGAATTTTTTTCTTCTAACCTAATTATCTATATTTTAAAATGTTTTAGTGACTATGTTCGTTATATTTTAGGCGTTTATTTCTTAGAACGTTGTTTTTATATACATGTGCATATTTTTGTAAAGTGCCCCAGAGCAATTTTTAATTGATCGGGCATTTACCATACTATGGAATATGAAGCAGCAGGTTTCTAAAACCGTAAACATTCTATAACAAGAAATTGACAAGGGAACACATTTCAGCGGCGTCGTGTCGCTGCAAGGAGGAGGTGGAGCTGGAGGAGGCCAAGGCCCTAGTCGCCGCCCTGGAGCAGTCCTCCGCCCAACAGAGCACCCTGCCCTTCGTGCCTGGGCTGTCGCAGGTCAACCGGGACGAGGAACTCATCATCCGCCTACAGAACGAGGTAGGAGGTGTGGCATTTGCACAGGACTGATGACATGTGACATGTAGGAGGTGTGGCATTTGCACAGGACTGATGACATGTGACATGTAGGAGGTGTGGCATTTGCACAGGACTGATGACATGTGACATGTAGGAGGTGTGGCATTTGCACAGGACTGATGACATGTGACATGTAGGAGGTGTGGCATTTGCACAGGACTGATGACATGTGACATGTAGGAGGTGTGGCATTTGCACAGGACTGATGACATGTGACATGTAGGAGGTGTGGCATTTGCACAGGACTGATGACATGTGACATGTAGGAGGCGTGGCATTTGCACAGGACTGATGACATGTGACATGTAGGAGGTGTGGCATTTGCACAGGACTGATGACATGTGACATGTAGGAGGTGTGGCATTTGCACAGGACTGATGACATGTGACATGTAGGAGGTGTGGCATTTGCACAGGACTGATGACATGTGACATGTAGGAGGTGTGGCATTTGCACAGGACTGATGACATGTGACATGTAGGAGGTGTGGCATTTGCACAGGACTGATGACATGTGACATGTAGGAGGTGTGGCATTTGCACAGGACTGATGACATGTGACATGTAGGAGGTGTGGCATTTGCACAGGACTGATGACATGTGACATGTAGGAGGTGTGGCATTTGCACAGGACTGATGACATGTGACATGTAGGAGGTGTGGCATTTGCACAGGACTGATGACATGTGACATGTAGGAGGTGTGGCATTTGCACAGGACTGATGACATGTGACATGTAGGAGGTGTGGCATTTGCACAGGACTGATGACATGTGACATGTAGGAGGTGTGGCATTTGCACAGGACTGATGACATGTGACATGTAGGAGGTGTGGCATTTGCACAGGACTGATGACATGTGACATGTAGGAGGTGTGGCATTTGCACAGGACTGATGACATGTGACATGTAGGAGGTGTGGCATTTGCACAGGACTGATGACATGTGACATGTAGGAGGTGTGGCATTTGCACAGGACTGATGACATGTGACATGTAGGAGGTGTGGCATTTGTACAGGACTGATGACATGTGACATGTAGGAGGTGTGGCATTTGCACAGGACTGATGACATGTGACATGCCATAAGGTGTTCAGGCCTGTTCTGCATGCGAGCTAACAATAGCTGTCCAATAAAATGTGATTTTGGAAGCTGCATCTGCTGTCTACCCTGTGATCTCATCTTTCAACATCTGGTCTATTTTCCACGATAAATCTAAGACTAATAAAATATTGAATGTCTGGTTGTTATTATGCCCGTACCGCAACTGTAATTAGACATTTACAACTAAAATTTACATTTAAAGTGTGGCTTATTTTTATCAGATATAATAAAAAATTGCTGACAGTATAATTACAAATAAAATGACGTATTTCAGAGCTTACAATCATTGGAATAATAAATGTGCAACACTTTAGTTAACAATTGTTCAACTTTTTGGCCACTTCATAGTCATACCTGCATGCTTTGATGTGTGCATTAAGGACCCTTCAGTGGACGGCCAAGCACCCAATCGCTATCTGGAGGGTGAGGATTGGACACGTGGGTTCATGATTGGCACAGGGGCGTTCAGCACTTGCTACCAGGCCCGTGACATTAAGACAGGCACACTCATGGCGGTGAAACAGGTACGAGGGTGTACTGGATATCTTCCTTCTCACAGTGTTTAAGTGCATATGGGATATGCTCTATATAAATATCACTATTATGCTAACATACAGATTGTCATTTGCTCGGCTTCCAAGTCTGAAATGGGTCATTTAACCATTTGTAAAAAGTACGTAAATAAACTAATTGAAAGTTGCATGGAATGCATTTATTAAATGAAGGATTTGTCAAGTGCACATGTCAAATCGTCTTAAGGTGAAGACCAAATGTGTCCAAAGTTATCATTGTTAAACACAATTATTATCAAATTTCTATATTCCCAGATTTGTCCTTTTATAGTGATATCATTATAAAAGAATTTACCTTTATTTAATATTCAAACATTGCCAAGTTTTCCATGCTGTCATGTAATCAAATAATATAATTTTGCAAGACCAGTGTCATATTTCATCGGACATTATTTACACCCAGTGATAGATGAAAAATAAAGTATTTTGTAAGAAAAGTCAAACCAAAACATTGTACTTTTACCCATTCGGTGTGAGTGTGACCATGTGTTGGTATTCACAGATCCCGTTCTGTCGGAATACGATCTCGGAGCAACGGAAGGTGGTAGAAGCCATTGAGGAGGAGATTCAAATGATGGCGAAGCTGAACCACCCAAACATCGTACGGATACTCGGAGCAACTCGACAGACTTGCCACTTCTTCATGTTTGTCGAGTGGATGCCAGGTATGCATGGCGCAGCTGGTTTTCCACCCTAAATGTACACGTATGTGGCATTTGCAAAACTATTTAAATTGGAGGTTGGATTTGCATAGGACTGATGACATGTGACATGTAGGAGGTGTGGCATTTGCACAGGACTGATGACATGTGACATGTAGGAGGTGTGGCATTTGCACAGGACTGATGACATGTGACATGTAGGAGGTGTGGCATTTGCACAGGACTGATGACATGTGACATGTAGGAGGTGTGGCATTTGCACAGGACTGATGACATGTGACATGTAGGAGGTGTGGCATTTGCACAGGACTGATGACATGTGACATGTAGGAGGTGTGGCATTTGCACAGGACTGATGACATGTGACATGTAGAGGTGTGGCATTTGCACAGGACTGATGACATGTGACATGTAGGAGGTGTGGCATTTGCACAGGACTGATGACATGTGACATGTAGGAGGTGTGGCATTTGCACAGGACTGATGACATGTGACATGTAGGAGGTGTGGCATTTGCACAGGACTGATGACATGTGACATGTAGGAGGTGTGGCATTTGCACAGGACTGATGACATGTGACATGTAGGAGGTGTGGCATTTGTACAGGACTGATGACATGTGACATGTAGGAGGTGTGGCATTTGCACAGGACTGATGACATGTGACATGTAGGAGGTGTGGCATTTGTACAGGACTGATGACATGTGACATGTAGGAGGTGTGGCATTTGCACAGGACTGATGACATGTGACATGTAGGAGGTGTGGCATTTGCACAGGACTGATGACATGTGACATGTAGGAGGTGTGGCATTTGCACAGGACTGATGACATGTGACATGTAGAGGTGTGGCATTTGTACAGGACTGATGACATGTGACATGTAGGAGGTGTGGCATTTGCACAGGACTGATGACATGTGACATGTAGGAGGTGTGGCATTTGCACAGGACTGATGACATGTGACATGTAGGAGGTGTGGCATTTGCACAGGACTGATGACATGTGACATGTAGGAGGTGTGGCATTTGCACAGGACTGATGACATGTGACATGTAGGAGGTGTGGCATTTGCACAGGACTGATGACATGTGACATGTAGGAGGTGTGGCATTTGCACAGGACTGATGACATGTGACATGTAGGAGGTGTGGCATTGGCACAGGACTGATGACATGTGACATGTAGGAGGTGTGGCATTGGCACAGGACTGATGACATGTGACATGTAGAGGTGTGGCATTTGCACAGGACTGATGACATGTGACATGTAGGAGGTGTGGCATTTGCACAGGACTGATGACATGTGACATGTAGGAGGTGTGGCATTTGCACAGGACTGATGACATGTGACATGTAGGAGGTGTGGCATTTGCACAGGACTGATGACATGTGACATGTAGGAGGTGTGGCATTTGCACAGGACTGATGACATGTGACATGTAGGAGGTGTGGCATTTGCACAGGACTGATGACATGTGACATGTAGGAGGTGTGGCATTTGCACAGGACTGATGACATGTGACATGTAGGAGGTGTGGCATTTGCACAGGACTGATGACATGTGACATGTAGGAGGTGTGGCATTTGCACAGGACTGATGACATGTGACATGTAGGAGGTGTGGCATTTGCACAGGACTGATGACATGTGACATGTAGGAGGTGTGGCATTTGCACAGGACTGATGACATGTGACATGTAGAGGTGTGGCATTTGCACAGGACTGATGACATGTGACATGTAGGAGGTGTGGCATTTGCACAGGACTGATGACATGTGACATGTAGGAGGTGTGGCATTTGCACAGGACTGATGACATGTGACATGTAGGAGGTGTGGCATTTGCACAGGACTGATGACATGTGACATGCCATAAGGTGTTCAGGCCTGTTCTGCATGTGAGCTAACAATAGCTGTCCAATAAAATATGTGATTTTGGAAGCTGCATCTGCTGTCTACCCTGTGATCTCATCTTTCAACATCTGGTCTATTTTCCACGATAAATCTAAGACTAATAAAATATTGAATGTCTGGTTGTTATTATGAGTCTTTAAACACATTTCCTCAAAATTTTACTTTAAAGTTTGCTTTATTTTTATCAGTAAATAAAAAATTGCTGAGTATAATTACAAATAAAATGACGTATTTCAGAGCTTACAATCATTGGAATAATAAATGTGCAACACTTTAGTTAACAATTGTTCAACTTTTTGGCCACTTCATAGTCATACCTGCATGCTTTGATGTGTGCATTCAGGACCCTTCAGTGGATGGCCAAGCACCCAATCGCTATCTGGAGGGTGAGGATTGGACACGTGGGTTCATGATTGGCACAGGGGCGTTCAGCACTTGCTACCAGGCCCGTGACATTAAGACAGGCACACTCATGGCGGTGAAACAGGTACGAGGGTGTGCTGATATCTTCCTTCTCACAGTGTTTAAGTGCATATGGGATATGCTCTATATAAATATCACTATTATGCTAACATACAGATTGTCATTTGCTCGGCTTCCAAGTCTGAAATGGGTCATTTAACCATTTGTAAAAAGTATGTAAATAAACTAATTGAAAGTTGCATGGAATGCATTTATTAAATGAAGGATTTGTCAAGTGCACATGTCAAATCGTCTTGAAGGTGAAGACCAAATGTGTCCAAAGTTATCATTGTTAAACACAATTATTATCAAATTTCTATATTCCCAGATTTGTCTTTTTATTGTGATATCATTATAAAAGAATTTACCTTTATTTAATATTCAAACATTGCCAAGTTTTCCATGCTGTCATGTAGTCAAATAATATAATTTTGCAAGACCAGTGTCATATTTCATCGGACATTATTTACACCCAGTGATAGATGAAAAATAAAGTATTTTGTAAGAAAAGTCAAACCAAAACATTGTACTTTTACCCATTCGGTGTGAGTGTGACCATATGTTGGTATTCACAGATCCCGTTCTGTCGGAATACGATCTCGGAGCAACGGAAGGTGGTAGAAGCCATTGAGGAGGAGATTCAAATGATGGCGAAGCTGAACCACCCAAACATCGTACGGATACTCGGAGCAACTCGACAGACTTGCCACTTCTTCATGTTTGTCGAGTGGATGCCAGGTATGCATGGCGCGCTGGTTTTCCACCCTACAAATGTACAACGTATAGCCCTGGTCGATAGATTAAAACCTATTTATTTCGGTTATTTAATCATAAGGATAGCTGGTAACCGAAAATGACTGTAGGCTGCATTTCTGAGCATATCATGACCCTGTTGACCTCAGCCATTCTTTTAAAGTCTGTGTTTCTCTATGTTTTTACTTGAAAGATCAAACAGTGACGTATGTAGTTCTGTATAAAATTACTCTATAAAATTATGTTTTAAAAACTGTCCACAAGTTGGCATCACCGTACAATACTACAAAATAATGTTATTTTGGGAAGGGTTTGGCTGACTTTAAATGTTGGCAGGCTAGATAGACAGATTTGTGGTAGTAATTTGCAAAATGTACACTACAGTGTATATCGTATGCTAGTCTTAGCTCATTTCTTGTTGTAATCAATATGCAGTGATGCCTTGAAAATTAATATTTGTAGAAGTATGGAAGGTATGCATAAATAACTTATATATAAAAGTTTTAAAACTGTGATTGTGCAGTTGCATTAACTGGAATGCTCCTTTTCCTAAAGTGATTGTGAGCAACGATATCTGTTGTCAAATGTAAAACAGTTAATTTATACATTGTTATGTTACATAGTTTGGCCAACACTACGTATTGTGGTTAAATAATAAAATCACTCCAGATGTTCCATTCGTTAAGTTATTAAAGTGAAACTTATATTAATTAATGCATAACAATGCCAAGACAATGCTAGTACAAGTACATTGTACACTGCTGTCATTACTACTGACAACACTATGTTTTTTGACTTAACAAACTTGTCACCTCTCAGATGTTATGAGACCTTTTATGTTATTCTGCCTGTGTAGGAGGGTCAGTGTCCTCGCTACTCGAGAATTACGGTCGCTTCAACGACTCAGTCATCACCAAGTACACACTACAGGTGCTGCTTGGTCTTGCTCACCTACACGAGAACCACATCCTCCACCGCGACCTCAAGGGTGAGTGCGTCACTTAGCTGCTCCCGCATCTGTAGATGCATGAGGCAGTCAAAACATTGGTCCTGACATTGGTCCATATTTGTTGACCAGTTGTACCGTACATTTTCCGGTATAATATTTTCCCCTCTATTTCTTACTCAAATGTCGAGGAGTCACTGTTGATTAACAGCTGAACTTGTGAGGCCATATCGAAGTGACAGGCAGTCGTTGTTGATTGACAACTGAACTTGTGAGGCCATATCCAAGTGACAGGGAGTCACTGTTGATTGACAGCTGAACTTGTGAGGCCACATCCAAGTGACAGGGAGTCACTGTTGATTGACAGTTGAACTTGTGAGGACACATCCAAGTGACAGGGAGTCACTGTTGATTGACAGTTGAACTTGTGAGGCCACATCCAAGTGACAGGGAGTCACTGTTGATTGACAGTTGAACTTGTGAGGACACATCCAAGTGACAGGGAGTCACTGTTGATTGACAGTTGAACTTGTGAGGACACATCCAAGTGACAGGGAGTCACTGTTGATTGACAGCTGAACTTGTGAGGACACATCCAAGTGACAGGGAGTCACTGTTGATTGACAGTTGAACTTGTGAGGCCACATCCAAGTGACAGGGAGTCACTGTTGATTGACAGTTAACTTGTGAGGACACATCCAAGTGACAGGGAGTCACTGTTGATTGACAGTTGAACTTGTGAGGACACATCCAAGTGACAGGGAGTCACTGTTGATTGACAGTTGAACTTGTGAGGCCACATCCAAGTGACAGGGAGTCACTGTTGATTGACAGTTGAACTTGTGAGGACACATCCAAGTGACAGGGAGTCACTGTTGATTGACAGTTGAACTTGTGAGGACACATCCAAGTGACAGGGAGTCACTGTTGATTGACAGTTGAACTTGTGAGGCCACATCCAAGTGACAGGGAGTCACTGTTGATTGACAGTTGAACTTGTGAGGACACATCCAAGTGACAGGGAGTCACTGTTGATTGACAGTTGAACTTGTGAGGACACATCCAAGTGACAGGGAGTCACTGTTGATTGACAGTTGAACTTGTGAGGACACATCCAAGTGACAGGGAGTCACTGTTGATTGACAGTTGAACTTGTGAGGCCATATCGAAGTGACAGGGAGTCACTGTTGATTGACAGTTGAACTTGTGAGGCCACATCCAAGTGACAAGGGGGTCACTGTTGATTGACAGTTGAACTTGTGAGGCCACATCCAAGTGACAGGGAGTCACTGTTGATTGACAGTTGAACTTGTGAGGCCATATCCAAATGACAGGGAGTCACTGTTGATTGACAGTTGAACTTGTGAGGCCACATCCAAGTGACAGGGTGTCACTGTTGATTGGTAGTTAAACTTGTGAGGCCACATCCAAGTGACAGGGAGTCACTGTTGATTGACAGTTGAACTTGTGAGGACACATCCAAGTGACAGGGAGTCACTGTTGATTGACAGTTGAACTTGTGAGGCCACATCCAAGTGACAGGGAGTCACTGTTGATTGACAGTTGAACTTGTGAGGCCATATCCAAATGACAGGGAGTCACTGTTGATTGACAGTTGAACTTGTGAGGCCACATCCAAGTGACAGGGTGTCACTGTTGATTGGTAGTTAAACTTGTGAGGCCATATCCAAGTGACAGGGAGTCACTGTTGATTGACAGTTGAACTTGTAAGGCCATATCCAAATGACAGGGTGTCACTGTTGAGTGGCAGTTAAACTTGTAAGGCCATATCCAAGTGACAGGGTGTCACTGTTGATTGACAGTTAAACTTGTAAGGCCATATCCAAATGACAGGGTGTCACTGTTGAGTGGCAGTTAAACTTGTAAGGCCATATCCAAGTGACAGGGTGTCACTGTTGATTGACAGTTGAACTTGTGAGGCCACATCCAAGTGACAAGGAGTAACTGTTGATTGACAGTTAAACTTGTAAGGCCATATCCAAGTGACAGGGAGTCACTGTTGATTGGCAGTTAAACTTGTAAGGCCATATCCAAGTGACAGGGAGTCACTGTTGATTGGTAGTTAAACTTGTAAGGCCATATCCAAATGACAGGGTGTCACTGTTGATTGACAGTTAAACTTGTAAGGCCATATCCAAATGACAGGGTGTCACTGTTGAGTGGTAGTTAAACTTGTAAGGCCATATCCAAGTGACAGGGTGTCACTGTTGATTGGCAGTTAAACTTGTAAGGCCATACCTGAATGACATATGTTGACTGGCGACTGAGAGTTGAACAAGTGTATAACTGACATTTATTGTTGACACCAGGTGCTAACCTGCTGGTGGACAGTACGGGTCAGCGACTACGCATCGGTGACTTTGGAGCGGCCGCCCGACTTGCATCACGCATGACTGGAGCAGGGGAGTTTCAGGGCCAGCTTCTTGGGACAATTGCATTTATGGCCCCAGAGGTAGGTTTTTGCTATTCATCAATCAAACTCTTAAACCAGGGTTTCTTGTTCATATTAATATAATGTGCTTAATAGCAGAATAAATATGTTAAAGATACCTTGCCCACCTGCCTGCATTTAATAAGATAGAAACTGTGTTTACAATTTAAATATTTTGACCCTGAAATGTTCAGGTTATAGAAAATCACAATGGGCTAAATTAGTTGAGTTAAAAGACATGATTATTTTCTAATCACAAAATGTAGGGACTATGAATATGTAGGTTCATTCGATGAAATCAATAAGAATTGGGAGAAATAAATGTCAAATGACTAAATGTGACATGACTGGACACTGCACATGTTTACAGGTGTTGCAAGGGTCCTCCTACGGGCGTAGCTGTGACATGTGGGGAGTTGGATGCACGATGATAGAGATGGCGTCAACAAAAGCACCCTGGGCTGCTAATGAGATGTCAAACCATCTTGCTCTCATCTACAAGGTAATTTAGTAACGTTTTATGAAGATGTATTTTAGTATTAATTACTATTAGTATTTTTAATGAATGTATTCGTTACAACATTTATTTTACTTAATTTTAATGTATTACAATTATTTAATTTTCTTAATATTTTATAAACTATTATCAAGTTTTTAGTTAATTAACATAGCTAACCTTTTTCTCTTAATTTTATATTACATTTACCAGAATAACTTTTTCTTAGACGTTCCTAATGATTTGTGTATCTTTTGTAATGTGTGTTAACGCCTAAGAACGGGCTGGCCATGAATACAAATACAAATGTTATTAATAATAAAAGTAAGGGTCAGTCATTAGGCATTACATACAATGGCATACCTGTTCAATTAAACACCCTCTTGACTTCCCTGGGAAGCACTCAGCCATGAAGCAATTATTGCTAAAAATATAAGTGCGCTTTCATTAATTGTATGTGAAATCTTTCTCATACGTGCAGTGTGTGTTCCTCTTCCACAGATTGCGTCGACAACAAGTCCACCCCCGATCCCAGATCACGTGTCTCCGGCAATTCGTGATGTCATGTTGCGCTGTCTGGAATGCGACGGCAAGGATCGGCCGAGTGCCAAGGAACTACTTAAGCACCCGTTGTTCACGATGTCTGGACTGTGAGAAATATGTCTTGTTGGCAGCAAGACTCGCTCAATTGTTTCTCTTCGTAATGTCTCGACTTTATGAGATGTGTATTGCTCAGTTGCCTCATGGTATCACTACATGAGAAAGATCACCATTCAGCAGAAGAACGACTCCACAGTTCATGGGACAGCACTTTAGAAGTTATTATGAGTAAGGTGGAGCAAGTGCAAGAACTGCGTCCATCGTGTGGTATAAGCTTTCTGTCACTTTCCAGACTATGTGCCACTGAGGGTGTCTATTTACATCAGCCCTGCCACTCCACATGGCTGCTGTGTTGTTAAGGTAATGCCACAGACCAGACAAACAGTCCGATTGTGAGGACATCGGCTTATTTACTGTAAGAACTGTGGTCAAGACCAGAGTCACATCAGAGTAGAACTTTGGTGATGCTAGATATGTGTACAAATCGTGGTCTTCAATGGAGCTGTATCGCAAGAAATAATGGTATATTGATCTTTACAACTGTCGATTACCATTTCTGTTAACCAGATCTCTGCAACACTAACACATTATGACCACATTTTTGATAGATGACACCTGTATCAGATGAAGACAGAGTTAGCATGTTTAACTCACCCAAGTGACCATGGTAATTATGTTATCGTGCTGTGTACAATTAGAACCAGGAATCGGGTGCCAGAATGGACATACATCTATAGATCTTTCGAACAGTTGCTGAGATACGGGTATATACTGTTGGGAGCCTTACACAATTCCGTTCCATGACATCTTGAATAACTCAGAGATCTGTGATGAAACTTTCTTTTTTATTTTCTAGCCTGCCTGTCACAGTAAGCACACCACTGTTGCTACTTATTATGTACACCAAATGTGTGCTTGCAGTAAGGGTCGTCGTGACACCGATTTTATTACCTCAGTCTTAACAAGTGGAATGAACAACTATGCAGCACATATAAATGAAATGTAGTCGTTAACATATTACAAATATATTGATCATATTCGTTTCAGTGTGCAATGTGCATGCAAGTCTCACCAGAAAATGATGCCACTGGGAGGTTTATTTGATAGCAATGCCCTGTTATTTTAATTGTTTATAGCAGTATAACGCTGTTTATTTAAAATTTCTAATGACACCAAATGAGATTTGGTTTTGTAAGTCATGCATAAAATTGGTGACTTATTGTTTTGCATTTAGTAGGATATGTGGAGAGGCAGCTGCAAAGTAAACGTTTCCATTGAGAATTTGCGATATTTATGTAGCTTTATTTAAAAAAGCCAGGATTGCAAATAGCAGCTGTATTTTGTTTAGTAATATATTTTGATGGTCTTTCTTACACGATACCGTTATAACTGAGCAGTTTTAACACGGGTGAAAATGAGCTGATTTATCAACTCATCTTACAGAGGATTGTACATTGTAAATGTTGATATGTCTACATGAGTTTAAAAGCTATTAATATATCATTTTTCATAAGAATCACGTGCTTCCCAATGTTGAGCATTGTTGTAGTAAAGCTGATTTATAGTGTTTACATATATATATGTAATATATGGTAGATTTATAATTATCATTCATTGCTTGCAGGCAAGTATATTTTGAATTATGTATGCATTCCTATGCAACCTAGATCCTATCACATATCGTCACACTGCTTTTAATGTTGAACAAATGTACATATGATATCACAAGTGAATGTATAAATAAATGTGTAAAAAGACATGTTGATGTTTCCCCGGGTTTCCTATTAATACTACTCAAGGCAACCTTCCTTCGTCCGTACGTAATACGTACGTAATACGGATTGACAAAGTTTAATTTAGGCACCACTTCTGTCGCGTTGCACCTGACATGTGCAAGTGGGGGTTGAAATGCAGTTATCCTGGTTTTCAATGCAAGACCAACTTCATGTGTTTAAGGTTGATTTGTCTGGTGTCGTGTGCAGCGTACCCTAGCTCAGGTATTTAGCAGACGATGACACTCAATATGGTTTGACAGCTGCTCTCAACTTAGAAGCTGCACATGGTGCCGTTTGGAAGTATTCAGACATTGGGATATACAACTAGATGCCACAAATACAGCGACGACTGCTACAGACAATTGCTCGAAGGTAGACTTATGTGTAATATTGTTGTGGCATATAGAACGGCAACTGTTGGTAGTGCATTACTCATATAGCCATGTGGTACAGTGTCGACATTCTATACTGTTAACCTGCATATTCAAACCAGCACGCATACGGAATACAACACTTACAATTATTATTCATAAATGTTTG
The DNA here is from genome assembly GCA_025642075.2 of Ridgeia piscesae. Classification (NCBI taxonomy): domain Eukaryota; kingdom Metazoa; phylum Annelida; class Polychaeta; order Sabellida; family Siboglinidae; genus Ridgeia; species Ridgeia piscesae. The sequence continues at coordinate 157,378 of JAODUO010000502.1, forward strand.
CATCGTTCCACCGAATATATTTACACAGATAATCCATTTCACATTAATCAAAAGTTATTCGGGAACACATTTAATATATAATGAATTCATGCACTAGCGTATTAGGTAAACATTGTATTTATTTCTTAAATAAAATAACAAATAAGTAATATGTTTGAATTTGCAATTCCAAATGCGATATCTTACGTCAGATTATTCGTTATATTACTGCAATATATGATACATAATTCTCTCGCTCTCTCTCTCATACACACACACACACACACACACACACACACACACACACACACACACACACACACACACACACACACACAACACACACACACACACACACACACCTACATGTACTCCATAACCATGATGCAAGTGCAAGTCCTTCTGTTCATAAAATGTTGTAAAATGTAAACTTAGAAAATTAGTACAGTGGGTAAAATGCCCTCTTTTGGGCGTTTTACCACACATAGAGGGGCGTTTTTACCCCGATGGAAGGGTAAAACGCCTCTTTTGATGTCTCTTGCAAAATATCCGTAACTTACTTTTTTATTATGAGAAACACAAACAGTACAATGATAACAACATGTGTAGTTATATTCACAACACATTTTTGGACAGGTATTTCACTGCGCAAGAGTGTTATGCTGAAACATGGGCGTTATACCCCGACTGCCTCTATCTCAAATACCTCTTACAAGAATGTTGTATTTAATTCAATTTGATTTTCAGCTTGATTCCTCTCTCATATTTCGGATCATTACATCGGTAGGAACAGTTGTTCATCACGTTTCGCGGCATCCTTCTAAGTTATGAATTTTTGAAGCTTGCGTAAATCTTCCGATTGCAATCCATTCAGATTCGTTGAGGGTACGTTCAAGTGGTGATGGGTTAGGGGGGCACTTAAGGGTAACTCTGGCATTAAGTGGAAACATTCCAAAAGGCTAAAGGGCATTTGCTTCAAAGTTCCCTGGACCCTCTCATTTATGTATCAGTTATAATTATTACTATAATTATTGATTGGAAAGAGAGCGCCACTCATAAGTTGTGATACTGATACACCAGTTTTGACATTGTGTTCCGAAGATCCCCCCAGGATAAATTTAAAAAAATCTACGAACTACGCCAACTGATCATAAAAAATGGTCAGCCTTATATTTGTAAAACTTACGGAGCTGTTGATCCAGAGACAGACAGACAGACAAACAGACAGACGCGTTTGTAATAAAGTTGCACACTTTACTCAATTGTCGGCACATATTATTTGTACAATTTTCTGCACGTATTGTCCACCGGACAATACGGATAAGTAGTTGTATATGGACCGTTGCTTGTGATGTGGTGTTGTGTTATGCATCAGATCCGCCAATGCGCTATTTCGGGGACCGCTAGTGATCATACTGTCACACGTTGGCATTTCAGGAGAAGCATTGCAAAGAAGACGCCAGAACGAATCGGGAATATTTCTATGTCTATCCGAATGAAACGTGTAAGGTCCGTTGTGCGGAAAAAGGACACCGTCAACCCGATTGCAAAAATAAATCACTCTCAGAAGTGCGCCGTTGAATGCGGCGACGGTTTTCGGATGTAAAGAATCGGGAATGTAAAGGTCAAGATGAGCGTGAGACCGCTCGACCGGACAGTGAGACAATCGGGAGTGACGAGGAGGGAATGGACATCAGCCGTGTGTGTTGTTGCCAGGCAGTGTTAATGCGTGTACGAAAATATTCTATGGATTGTGTGGGAAAGATTATAGAATTATATCTATTTTACACATGTAGGTTGATGAATGCGTAGGCAGCCATTGTTCTGTTGAGTTCTGTCGACGTGGTCCAGTCACTCGGATGACCGGAGATGTGGTTCCGTATACGGTGTTTTTGTGGTGGACTGACCAGGACTGACACGTTACTGCAGTGGCCAACGATGATACTACAAAGGTGTGCTAAACACTGCACACGATACACATACGCAAGTACGCACGCACGCACGCACGCACGCACGCACGCACGCACGCACAAGCAAATAAATACACGCACATGGACAACACAATGCACACAAACACACATATATAATATACACTCACACACAATACACACACGCACGCACGCACGCACGCGCGCACGCACGCACGCACGCACGCACACACAACACACACACACACACACACACTCACACACACACCACACACACACACACACACCACACACACACACACACACACACACACACACAATCTAAGGAAATCAGTGTGTACAACTAGAAGTCTAGAAGTTACAAATTTCGGGTCTTCACCCTTTCATAGCCTCTTCCTAGTTCCTCATGTTCCTTTCGGCAGATCAAAGTTGACCTTCCTCTCTTTTTATTGCCACCTTCAGGCAGCCACTACATAGCAAAATGAGCTACCCGATCTCATGATAAGCGTAGTATATGTTAAGCTAATCTCCGTCGTCGAACGCTTAAGATGTTATGTAAACTACCCATCTCCTCGTAACTTCTTCATTAGTTACATAGTTTCTCCAAGAGATGCCTAACGTGAAGCGGAGACTTCGCCGGAATACGTCTAGTTGTTGGTTATTGTTACTGTATTCTTCCATGTTTAACAGGCATGTATCGCTGTTTGTATAACGAA
>JAODUO010000502.1:162500-167500 GCA_025642075.2 Ridgeia piscesae
AATGAGTTATGTTTTGAGGTGAAATAAAGTTTGCGTTAGGAAACATTCGTCGTTAAGATATTGTTATCGTCGACGCGGTGAAATGTTTGCCTGCAAGATCGATTGATGCAGTTTTTTGTTGTTGCAAGCATCGATACATTACAGTTGGACGTTTAAGGTGACCATAACGGTGGGGGGGATTGCTTAGATTTCTTCAAGCTGTTACACATGGACACATTGGATGAACCTACGCCCCATATCTATTTTTATGTCGTAGTTACCAGCGCCAGTTGGAGAATTATTGCATCATTATTGTTTCGCCGTACATAAAGACAAGACGGATAACGGACTCCATGGCCAACCTCACCCTGCCGACAGGGAGTCCAAGAGGAGAACAACAATATCAAGTGTCAATTTTTGCTGATAACTGATTGAAACAAGCTACTTACTGATTGACCGATTTTGTTCAGACCCTGGAAGGAAATAAGTCATATTTCCTGCTTTAGCCGATCATGACATTTTACTGGTTTCGTTGTCGGGCGTGGTGAGAGGAAAATATACTCTCGAGATTCCTGCGGTCAGCCACGAAAATACTGGTTTTGTTTGTCGTGTGCACTTAGATAATGCACAGTCACGTCCCCAAAGTCTTACGCTGTCAAAGGCGCTGTATCATAGCAGGACATATATTCGGTTCTCTAGAACGGTTACAAATGCACGGCAACCATGGTATAAAAATCGGCGTGGAACAGTTACTAGCACCAGTGCAACTTTACACGGACATTAACCCATATTTCTGCCTTCATTTTTATTATCTTCGGCTACTGATGAGAGACACTATGAGCTGTTGTACCCTCCTGTCTGGTGTCAATATAGGAGAAGACAAATGTACATGGAGGGGTGTAACATTCAGTGGAACACTAGAGAAGAACACTGGGAACAAACAAAACAGCACCAGAATATAGAAACAAGTGCCTTCAATTTCTCGTGTTATCATCAAAATGAAAGAAGTTTGTTTAGCACATCCGCTCATCTACGTCGAAGTGTATGACATCGTGTGTATATGCATGCTGGCACGAACGAACGAACGAACGAACGAACGAACGAACGAACGAACGAACGAACGAACGAACGAACGAACGGACGGACGAACGGACGGACGGACGGACGGACGGACGGACGGGCGGGCGGGCGGGCGGGCGGGCGGCGGGCGGGGCGGGCGCGGCGGCGGGCGGCGGACGGACGGACGGACGGACGGACGGACGGACGGACGGACGGACGGACGGACGGACGGACGGACGGACGGACGGACGGACGCACGGACGCACGGACGCACGGACGCACGGACGCACGGACGCACGGACGCACGGACGCACGGACGCACGGACGCACGGACGCACGGACGCACGGACGCACGGACGCACGGACGCACGGACGCACGGACGCACGGACGCACGGACGCACGGACGCACGGACGCACGGACGCACGGACGCACGGACGCACGGACGCACGGACACGGACGCACGGACGCACGGACGCACGGACGCACGGACGCACGGACGCACGGACGCACGGACGCACGGACGCACGGACGCACGGACGCACGGACGCACGGACGCACGGACGCACGGACGCACGGACGCACGGACGCACGGACGCACGGACGCACGGACGCACGGACGCACGGACGCACGGACGCACGACACGGACGCACGACGCAGACGCACGGACGCACGACGCACGACGACACGCACGACACGACGCACGACGCACGGACGCACGAGACGCACGACGCACACGAACGCACGACGACAGGGACGCACACGCACGACGCACACGAACACGAGACGCACGACACGCACGAACCGACACGGACGCACGACCACGACGCACGGACGACGACCGACGCACGACGACGGACGCACGACCACGGACGCACGGACGCAGACGACGACCACGACGCACACGAACACGAACACGCACGACCACGACAGGGACGCACGACACGGACAGGGACGACGACAGGACGACACGACACGGACCACGACGCACGACACGACACGACACGACGCACGACGACGACACGGACGACGACGGAACACGACGGACCGACACGACGACGACGAGACACGACACGACCGACGACGGACACGACGACGGACACGACACGGACGGACGGACGAACGACGGACGGACGGACGGACGACACGACGGAGGGACACGGACGACGACACGGACGACGAGACGGACACGACACGGACACGAACGACGACACGAACGGACGAACACGACGGACGGACGGACCGGACGACGAACACGACAGACGACGAACACGACGACGACGGACGGACGACGACACGAACACGAACAGACGAACACGAACACGAACACGAACACGAACACGAACACGAACACGAACACGAACACGAACACGAACACGAACACGAACACGAACACGAACACGAACACGAACACGAACACGAACACGAACACGAACACGAACACGAACACGAACACGAACACGAACACGAACACGAACACGAACACGAACACGAACACGAACACGAACACGAACACGAACACGAACACGAACACGAACACGAACACGAACACGAACACGAACACGAACACGAACACGAACACGAACACGAACACGAACACGAACACGAACACGAACACGAACACGAACACGAACACGAACACGAACACGAACACGAACACGAACACGAACACGAACACGAACACGAACACGAACACGAACACGAACACGAACACGAACACGAACACGAACACGAACACGAACACGAACACGAACACGAACACGAACACGAACACGAACACGAACACGAACACGAACACGAACACGAACACGAACACGAACACGAACACGAACGACGAACACGAACACGAACACGAACACGAACACGAACACGAACACGAACACGAACACGAACACGAACACGAACACGACACACACACGAACACGCGACGCGCACGCGCACGCGCACGCGCACGCGCACGCGCACGCGCACGCGCACGCGCACGCGCACGCACGCACGCACGCACGCACGCACGCACGCACCACGCACACACACACACACACACACACACACACACACACACACACACACACACACACACACACACACACACACACACACACACACACACACACACACACACACACACACACACACACACACACACACACACACACACACACACACACACACACACACACACACACACACATCAGCCCCACAACAGCGCGCAACGCATCCGATTTCGGCTGACATCTTAAACTGAAGAATGTCTGAACTCCGGCTCATGTCATCAATCGCAGATTCGGCTTTCGGCGCTAGTAATGCGAAGCCGTTGACGACTTTATTGCGATGCATCTGAATCGTGTCAGGGCAAAAACGAGTTGATTGCCCGTGATACGTGCGATGACACACCGCAGAACCATACGGACTGGCCATGGCTCTCGACGTGAATCGATGACGCGTCCATTAGGACCGCCTGGCGACCGGACTGGCCTGTCAACGATCGGCGCTGGCCAATCAGCCGTAATTCCGATTATATCGACTACCGGCGATAAAACAGGACCGTAAAACATATATTATACAATCTGTGCGAATGGGACCGTCGTCTTGTGTGTGGTGGTCGGTCGGCAGAATCGCAAACGTTAACGGTTTATTGTTACGCTGACGCATTAGTGGCTTTACATGAGGCACGTGGGTGGTATGATACGTGGGTGGTATGACACGTGGGTGGTATGACACGTGGGTGGTATGACACGTGGGTGGTATGACACGTGGGTGGTATGACACGTGGGTGGTATGACACGTGGGTGGTATGACACGTGGGTGGTATGATACGTGGGTGGTATGACACGTGGGTGGTATGACACGTGGGTGGTATGACACGTGGGTGGTATGACACGTGGGTGGTATGACACGTGGGTGGTATGACACGTGGGTGGTATGACAAGTTCGAACTCAACGTATGGGAAATTAGGTGCAAGAGGAATAAAAAAGTCCGATTGAAATACACACATTGTCGTACACATATGCAGCGGTCTGCTTTTCACAACAGGAAGTCACAACAATAATATTAGCATGACGAGATCTGTTATAGGGCCTAACTAGAAACGATTGAATGTTAATGTGTATTGGAACATTTTTACTTTCTGCTTTTACATTTTATGACATAATATTAGAGTCATTGCTGTGAAACTTTTCGCTAAACAAGAGGACAGAGGCAAGTTATCAGCACGTGGTAAACATGCATCATATAACCATGGCTCAAAACATTCTGGACAGTGTCTGACAGTCGAAAGATTGTTATTTAACATATTAAAATACAATCAGTCACATACATTCGCCTTGGTGTAACTGGTAGTCAACTTAGTAGCATTTGTATTATAATGTTACCATTAAGTGTTATTGCATAGGCGTCGAAACGGGAAGGGACTTGGGAATGAACGCTCCCAATATGGTTGGTGGGGGCTGAAGATAGGATTACCCCCGATATCGATGTAAATTGGTGCAATTTGATGTTTTTTGAGCAGCTATAGTTGTGTTGAACGTTGCCGAGAAAATGCGGAGTAGTGCTAAAACTCTGACTCAGCCTTCAATGTCAATTTCGTTCCTACTCCACTAAGTATATAAACAACAGCAGAGCTATGAGGGAAAAAGCATGGTAGAATATAGTGTACAATGAAATGCAATAAAACAAACAATAACAGTTTAAAATGTCGCTTTTAATACGAAGTGCCAAAATAGCAGACGTCACTACTATTGTGTAGGACACCCACATTTACTATTAATACGCTGTAATTACATGCGTTTATTGTGATTGAACAAGTCAATTAGCCGACCGGTTCCCAATACCCGGTGCTTTCCGAGAGATAGTAATAAAACGTAATTACATATAACGTCATTTCCTCCCTGTTTACTGCCCTGTCATTTCTTGAGCGAGAACCCGCATTTTCTAGCAAGAATGAACAGTAATGGCATGTCTG
>JAODUO010000502.1:170000-177500 GCA_025642075.2 Ridgeia piscesae
TTACGTGACGATTACACGTTCTACCGCGTATTGCAAGACGTCACATAATTGTGTGCAGTCTACCCACTCGGTGCCATCCTTAGGTACAATGATAACAAATAAAGTGAGTTCTTATATAGCACACTATCCAATCCTCAGAACAGACCAGTTCAACCGAACACCATCTGGACTTCTCTATGAAATATCTAGTCACTCTGTAATTCATACGGAACAGTATTTGCACACATATAACCACCGCTGTGATCACTCGTATTGCTGAGTGAACTGGAACAATGAGATGCCCTAAACACCATTCCTTTGAGCTTCTGATCCACACTTTCACTTTCGCTTTCACGATCTTGCCGTTACATTGGTTTCCAGTTGTACACCAAATTAAATTTAACTTGGCTACTGTTACATGTCGTACACTTTCTACTCAACAACCGACATACTTAATTAATCTGGTACATTTCTCTGATATCTCTAAGACCCTTAGATCATCCATTTCCAAACAACTTTTTGTTCGTAAAACAAAGCTGAATATTGGCAAACGTGCTTTCTCTGTGGCTGCGCAACAATTTGGAATCAACCCCTTATTACAATTAAATCATCTGAAACTGTGGACACCTTTCGTAAAAAAACTGAAAACATATTTGTTGGAAATTGCTTTTCCACCATAATTTTCGGCAGTTCTATGCTCCAATGACAACTTTTGCTTTCCCCATGTGTGGCTAGCCAAATGATTTTGTTTGTTGCGGCTCTGAGCTTGACCTTGTTAAGGATATAGGAGCTATAGAAGTTTTACAATTATTATTATTATTATTCTCCTTGCGTCAACACGTCTCGGCACCATCATACCCGCACACCGCTGCAATCAAGCACAATTAAAAACATTGCATTTTTATCTACGCAAGCCATACTCAGAAGACGGGCAATACGATTAATCCAATCCTGAAGACGAATTACCGCGATGAGACTCAGAGACGTCTAGCGGCCGGTCTGGTCTCACTTGAAAGAGCATCATCGCCTTATCACGTCGGACAGATCGCTCCGTCTCGCGACCGATCAAAGCATCAACGGACAGAATATATACTGATTGGTAACGATTACACGTAGGAACCGTCAGGCCGTTGATACTGATAAACGCTCGTGGCTGATAGAAACCATCTTCTTCGCTATTCGTATTGGTGCAGTAAACGAGATCCGATTGACTAAGATCAAATATTTCACGCGGGTACTGTGTGTGTTTGAAGAATGCACTGGCGTTGTTTAGTTGAGACTCTAATTCTCATGCAGTTATAGTTATGTATGTTGGTTATGTAGATTCGTATAACCATAAATGCGCACACGCACAAACACAGGTGTTTATACGCATGTGGCTGGATCCTTCCCAGAGAAGTCAATGAGGTGTTCGATTAAACAGGTGTGCCACGGAGTAAAGTGTCAAGCGCCTCGATCAGTCACACAGAATGGATACTTTTTTCCTATATACCTATCCATACACGCACGCTAAATCACATGCAAGCATACACGAACCCGCGCACACACGCACGCACGCACGCACGCACGCACGCACGCACGCACACACATACACACACAACACACAACACACACTCACACATACACATACACATACACATCACTCACGCATCACTGACACATCACGCACGCACTCACGCACGCACGCACGCACGCACACCACACACACACAGCACATACACCACATACACACATACACACGCACACGCACACGCACACGCACACGCACACGCACACGCACACGCACACGCACACGCACACGCACACGCACACGCACACGCACACGCACACGCACACGCACACGCACACGCACACGCACACGCACACGCACACGCACACGCACACGCACACGCACACGCACACGCACACGCACACGCACACGCACACGCACACGCACACGCACAGCACACGCACACGCACACGCACACGCACACGCACACGCACACGCACACGCACACGCACGACACGCACACGCACACGCCACGCACAGCACACGCACACGCACACGCACACGCACACGCACACGCACACGCACACGCACACGCACACGCACACGCACACGCACACGCACACGCACACGCACACGCACACGCACACGCACACGCACACGCACACGCACACGCACACGCACACGCACACGCACACGCACACGCACACGCACACGCACACGCACACGCACACGCACACGCACACGCACACGCACACGCACACGCACACACGCACAGCCACACGCACACGCACACGCACACGCACACGCACACGCACACGCACACGCACAGCACACGCACACGCACACGCACACGCACACGCACACGCACACGCACACGCACACGCACACGCACACGCACACGCACACGCACACGCACACGCACACGCACACGCACACGCACACGCACACGCACACGCACACGCACACGCACACGCACACGCACACGCACACGCACACGCACACGCACACGCACACGCACACGCACACGCAAATTTAGACTAATTTCCACGTTGACAAAAAAGAAAATGTACCTACGTCAAATTCAATATTGGCCATGAAATTAGAACGCTATAAATTCATAAATACGACATAGTCAATATTCGTTAAGCACGTCTGTTCCGATTACCAATACATGTATCAATGCGCTGGAGAAGACCGACGGACATGGACTTAATACTGATTGTATAATCAATATTACCAACATTTTCAATATTCATGATACGTTCAAACCTATTACTGATAGCCGGGTATTTACAGAAATCATCATGTAATTGCCTATGTCACTTTTATGCATTTACCAACACTTAGTTGCTTTTAGGTTTATACTCAGACTTGCATAGCTGGACTTATTCCAAACTATATAATAGTATAAAGTCTAGTCGTTAAGATGCAATTGTGGAATAATCACTAGGATTTGTTTGTATTTTGATATGACAGTAAATAAACCAACGCCAGTAATTCCATAATTTCTTCGTTGTTCGTTTTCCCATGTACACAACGGTCATATATAATGTAAATTTATCGACGTAAATGCATTTTATGCGTATAGCTAATGACACCCAACAATGTGCCGCCATCTGATTGTGGTCGGACGTGATTTACAAGACGACAGAACGTCTGTTCATGAAACTGATGGTTCCTACCACGATACGAACGACACTGAATCACAATCAGACGATGATATTTTCAAGACAATAAACCTAACGAGAACACAGACGCACACTTAGCTCGTAAACGAATAACTTATATTTTTTCTCACCGATGCCGATCGCGTGTGACACTGCATGAAATTGAAACCCGCCTCGCGGGACCCATCGGACGACATTTTATTGCGACATAATCTGAACAAGCTCGAGCAACGATGAGGTAATTGCGGCGTTTCTTGTCGTAGTTACGAAATGTCAGTTTTGTCCTGATATCATCGCCGGCGCCAAATTGCCTCCAGCGTCGTTGGCGTTAAGATATCGACGTTGTGGGTTGTTTTTCCTGCGTTATGCGAATCTGTGCCGGTCCACTTTTGCGTAATTTGACGTAAGTCAAACGTGATCTATGTATGCTCCAATTTAAGGATGGATCGCTGTGTAGTTTGCGTTGCCAGACGTGCTGGCAGATTTCCGTGTTGACGTTAAATTTTAACTGTCTAGCATGTGACGAGGCCGACGACTTTTTGCTGTTAATAATATTAAAGATTCTCGCTGTTTCACCTATACGCTAGATATTAATTTTCATACATGCAATAAATATAAAAACATTATGTATCAGTGGTGTGTGTGTGTGTGTGTGTGTGTGTGTGTGTGTGTGTGTGTGTGTGTGTGTTGTGTGTGTGTGTGTGTTGTGTGTTGTGTTGTGTGTGTGTGTTTTGTTGTGTTGTGTGTGTGTGTGTGTGTTGTGTGTGTGTGTGTGTGTGTGTGTGTTTGTGTGTTGTGTTGTGTGTTTGTGTGTGTTTGTGTGTGTGTGTGTTGTTTGTGTGTTGTGTGTGTTGTGTTTGTGTGTGTGTGTGTGTGTGTGTTTGTGTGTGTGTGTTGTGTGTGTGTGTGTTTTGTGTGTGTGTGTGTGTGTGTGTTGTGTTGTTTGTGTGTGTGTGTGTGTGTGTGTGTGTGTGTTGTGTGTGTGTGTGTGTGTGTGTGTGTGTGTGTGTGTGTGTTGTGTGTGTGTGTTTGTGTGTGTGTGTGTGTGTGTGTGTGTGTTTGTGTGTTGTTGTATTTATGTAGTGTATTATTGATGTATGGTTGATATATATGTATATATATATATATATATATATATATATATATATATATATATATATATATATATATATATATGATGGAGGTGAGAGATAAACCGTGCACGTGATCTTGTACTAGATGTCGTTGCTTAAAAAAAATGTTTTGTGTTAGACGTCGTTGCTTAAAATAAACGTCACTAATTAAAAGAACATGTGGTCATAGTTCTTTATGGAACCATCATGACAATTAACGTATTTTATTTGGCGTATTTCACTTACACAGTTTTCCCAGGCGCAACAAATTCTACACTTTCAATAATGTGTCTCTACAAATTTTATAATCCGCGCAACGTGCCAGTGTCGTTAACCGAGATATGTCAGTTTCTTAACGATCCAAACAATATTTATCAAACACATCAAGTCACTCGATCTGTTTGTCAGTTTGGAAACTGGCCCTGAATTCTGAACTCATCAAAATTCCCGTCGACCTCGCAGAAAGTGATGACTCCGAGGTCATTTCCGTTCGGCATATGACGAACATCCGGTTCAAGGGTTTTGGCCGGATGTAATATTTACATTTGCCTCCCCGAACGGTTTTATGATACCACAGACACGTTCATCTGTGGCCATAACTAAATATTTATTCTGCGGTGATGGACGTAACTTGCATGACGTAAATGGAAGCCTCTATTGCATGAACTATATCAAACATAACCCTTCCAAATAGGTGTTATATCAGCAACGTGGGCACATGGTGCAATCGCTATACTTACGTTCTCGTTTTACGAGTTCAGAATCGATAACGTCGCGTTTACGGTCCGTTGACGGATTTGTGTATATCTGGTTTATCCAAAACGACTGTATCCAGTAAATACCGCTAATAATAAACTATTTATACGCCCGCCTCGTATGGCATGTGGACCAATAAAATAAACCCACTGTATTTCACATATTATTTATAAATCGTTTTATATTTACTGGACATTGCCTTGAAATAACGCATAGTGTCAGCAGAATGAACAACTGATTATGGTGCTAACACATGATGATCCGGTAAACGAAGAACTCTCTCATGGTGTAATACATCGTAGGCCGTCGACACTGACATCTGATTTATTTCCATTGCCCTATGGATGCCGACAAAAATTTATGGATGCCGAATAAAATATAAAAAACCTACATCTTTTTTGTATATGATCGAAAGTTGAGAGTACACAACAAATTGAGTGTATATTCGCCGGATGAACAACATTGGTGAAGATCAAACACCCAGAGATACGGGAAGAAAAGGTCGAAGTAAAAATACTATAGCGTGAGACTGTAGCATCATGGTTAGATTACACATCAAAGGCAACGAGTCTAAGAATACGCACAGACAAAAAGATCTGTTGAACACCGCAGATACATTTCGATCGAGAACGTGTTGAATACGACTCTGTCGATGATTCTGCATCGCGGTCTTGTCTCCACGAACAACTCCACACGTGTCCACTCACTTAATGAAGTATAACTAACGATGGCCTTATTCTCCCCTTGCTCCTTTGCGGGAGGAAGGGGGCACATCGCATTCGTTGCCTCCTCTGCCTACTTTGTCAGTTCCTTCCATGTTCCGCTCTCTTCTGCAAAGGTCGCCCAGTTGTGGTGTTTCACGCCAGTCCTCCATAGATCCCTCTAATAGCTGTCTTCCCATCTGAGTCTACGTCTTTCCCTTCTTCATCCACCACCCTCGTCTGCTTCCCCCGCTCCTACGGCAGTATTTCTTCGCCTATTCTTTGTACATGTCCCGATTATCTCGTTCTGTTTCCAAATGCTTCACTGTTTAGGTATATTTGTTATCCCAATCTCCTCTCTCAGTTCCTTCATCTTCCTTCTATCATCCCGCTTGATTCTACACATTCCTTTGACCCAGTTGTATTATGCTACCTGATCTTCTTCTCCTGCCTCTGTCAGTGCCCGTGTTCCCACCCAACCCATGGTACAACACAACCTCCAACACTCTTTCTTTCTGGTGATTCTCTAGGCTTCTGCCCCACATAATGTAGGCAAGTATCAATACATTTGTCTTAAATGGTTCAATGATCCCTATTATGATATAACAGTCGTTATTGCAGGAGCCAGAACTAAAATAGTTGTTGAACTCATTTAAATATACCTCAAGAAGTGCGATTGGTGATGAAATAGGACACCGAAAAAGGGTGCATGACATTGCACGCGTGCATAATACAATATAATAATGTTTTGTGTGATAACAATCTATAATAAGCGAATTATATTTGTCAGCTGTAATGTCATAATCGGAAATGTGGGTTTACGACATAACTATAATATAAATATTACTGTCGCAACTGTCGAGAATCATCAACTACCAAACTCTTCCGTCAGGGAACCAGGTGTTTTGGTAGTACGTTAACGACATGCATGTTTATAATCCGTTCGTTTTACTGTGAAAGGGTATTATGCTTTATAGTCGATATATATATATATATATATATATATATATATATATATATATATATATATATTAATACATTGAAAGCAGAAATGTGTTTTATGCAATCATTTGTTGTTGTTGAAATGTATAAATTTGGAGAGGGAGGTTTCTTTGATACCAGCGCTCCGCTTTCGAACGAACGTCTTCAGGACCGACTGATGATGTAACGGACGGATGTGGCATCATCGCCATTTTGACTTTATCACAACCCGCCTTTCTAAATTTCGCTATTCAAGGAATTGAGTGATAGCCCAGAAACGTTTGTGAACATTGAACTGTTGAATTCGAAAGTTCCTTGTGTTTGTCAATACATACTTGGGCTATACGTATTTTAGAATGGATAAATACACTTTGTACTGGATTTTTTAATTAATTGGTATCGGCGGCCGCCATAATAGTTCAATCAATAATCGGAGACCGATTATTTGTTACCTTGTTCCACTTTCGTTCACCAAGTCATGGGAATGTATTCGCAAATGAATCACCAGATTAAACAGTGTATACACAAAGCCTCTTCAGACACGTCACGATTATTCGAATTTAGTTTGGCGTGCACCCTCCTAATTCCAGGTAATTCTAACTAATTCAAACATTTCAACTAGCTAGTTAATACGAGTAATCGCCTTGTGTTGCTGCGATTGTCTGCGTTAAACAACAGTGTGTCCAAACGTAACACTGCTAATCCGAAGATTGACTTCCTCTGGAAAAACAATAGCCCATGGTGTAAGCCGAAAGTGCCTTTTCGAAATAGTCTGCGAACGAGAGGAAATTCAGTAAAAAGCCAATAAGCTATAT
>JAODUO010000502.1:190000-202500 GCA_025642075.2 Ridgeia piscesae
TATTTACGAACACGTGTGTGTATGCGTGTGTAGATATGGCATAGGCTATATTATTTGAAAGTATATATATATATATATATATATATATATATATATATATATATATATAAAATATTTATATAGTATGTATCTATATATGTATCTATGTATGTTCTATGGATATACCTATGTATGGACTGATACATATATAGCGAACCTTGTCCAATATCAAGATCGCATTATATATGCTTATATATATATATATATATATATATATATATATATATATATATATATATATATATATATATATATATATATATATATATATATATATATATATATATATATATATATATAACATCCATCATATAGGAATCAAGTGTAGAAAACTATGTGTATGACGTCATATCTGGTCTTCGTTTGCAGGATTCTGCAGAAGAGGTTCCGAGGAGGAGCGGCTGCTGAGTCATTTGTTCAGCTCGTATAACCCCGTCGCCAGACCTGTGCTCAACTCTAGCAACACTGTCCCTGTCAATATACAGTTCTCCCTGATGAATATACAGGAACTGGTAAGTAGAATAAACTGTTGATGCTGACAGGAGTTCTGACTAGTATCGCGGTCTTTGACACGAGGGACAGAAGGTTCGAGGACCAAACTCTTGTAAACGGCTTAGTTGGTCTAAACGATGGATAGGTTGTGGAAAGACGGAGATCAGTTTGCAAATGCGAACGGTATATATGCCTACATAGATCTATATAAATGCAATATATAGCAATGACATAAATACGCAAACGTACTCATAAGCAGGCAACCACACACGCACGCATTAAATGATAGAGAAGTTTTCAGCCATAATGTTATAACCCCTTTCAGCATGTCTGGGTTAGAGGTACATGAGAACAATATTTTATGACAATTAATCTAACCGATACAATCCTTTTCATTTCCATAACAATTAGTCCATATGCATTTTGGACCTCGCCTCTGGCACCAATCAGCGAAACGGATACTCCCGCGTTAGATCGGAACCACGTTCCACAATAATGCATTTCTCCCCCATATGCTCAAGTGTTCGATCGGGGGAAAATAGCTTTAGCCGATAGCATACAAACCCTGAAAACAGACGTTAGCTCGTCGTCGGAGCCGAAGCCATAAATCGAATAAGAAACGACGTGGTCTTAATAATTGATCGGGCTATGGTCGTTTTTCGTCCGGTCAAGTATGTCACCTGTCTCTGCCTCTGTCACTGCCTATGGCCATCCATCCTACCGAACAACTACGCTAGTAGCCCTGGTTAACCAATCGCGACTATTATGATTCAGATCATGTGTACCATCATTGCGCAGCCGTAGTGTGCCGTGGTTGGGCGATGGTCGCAGCATGCTGTTTCCGGATCTGCCTGTCTTGCACTATCCGCTGCCAGATGGCGCCCTTCCAGTAGTCGTCTAGTTGTCTCTGTGTCGCATCGCCGACCTTCCTCTAGATCGTTTCCCTCCGCAATCATTACTGGTGGCGACACGCGATGTCCGTCGGTTGTCTCGTATTCTACTTATGTCTTCTGACTATTTCAATAACGTATATAACCTATGTTTTATCTCTTCCCCAGATGTTACGTTTCACGTACTTCCTTCCATCTGTGTTTGTGCGGCTGCTAGATTGTTATTTGCCTGGGCGGTGAGAGTCCATGTTTTCGCGCCATGTATATCACCATTATGATACATACACAGATGTATTGCATTTGTTAACACATACAAATACTAAATTACGAATATGTTTTGGTGATCAGGCCGTGGAACTTTGGCAATCAAGGTCAACACAATAGATACGCTCTTATGCAGTTGTTCTTCTTGTCACTGACAAAACAAAGCACACAATCCTAAGTTTCTCTTGCTGATGAGAGACAGACAAACCTAGACCCACATAGCTCTGCTTAAGTGTAATGACATCCCTTGTCCACCAGCGCCTCCAGCCAACCTGTTGATCGGCTTGTCCCCGTGGACACCGGTGACTTTTGAAAGAGCCGGTTTTCCAGACGTGACATGCCTCCGGACATTCTGGATGACAACCTGAGCACAGACAGGCTAACAATATGATAATGCGGTGTCTGGCAAACAGATGGTCACCAGTCTCCAGTGTTCCAGTTCTCGGCCGTCCAAGAATATTCCGGCTGGGCTATGAGCTCATCTGTTTTACTCTTTCCTCTGTCACCGATTTAGCGTTGTTTCTTATTCAAGAAGACAGCAGCCATTATAAAATTCCCATCTCACTCACTACTCGAGTTTTATTATGTTGCTAAATATGGCTATATGTACCTATCTCAAAGATCACGAACGAACCAACATCGCAGGTAGGGGAGGGGAGGGGAGGGGAGGGGGGAGTAAACGGTGTTGGAGGGGGGGGGGGTGATTGTAATGCAGGGAAGGAATATGAATTGTGCAGCATATGTGATTACGACCACTTTTATTAACATTGCTATGTAAAAATACTAATATCGTTGTATTGCGTTAATGATTATTTCTTATTTGGGAATATTAAAGGTTACTGTAATGTATTGAGGTCCCATTTACATAAATTATTCATTGGCCTTGAATTCAGTGTTACGCACGAATGTATTATACGAAACGCTGTCGAAAGTTGTCAGTGTGAGTGTGCGTTTGAATGAATGTGCGTAATCGGAATAACAAGAATACTAAGTATGTCCCCTTACGTATGTTACGATAAGTTCATTTTAATGTGTGGCCACTGGTGGGGGAAAGAATGTGCATTGTAATCAATAACACACAATCCCTAGAAACAAGAAGGATACGACAGCATGCATGGAGAGAGAGAGAGAGAGAGAGAGAGAGAGAGAGGGAGAGAGGGAGAGAGGGAGAGAGGAGAGGAGGAGAGGGAGAGAGGGAGAGAGGGAGAGAGAGGAGGGAGAGAGGAGAGAGGGAGAGAGGGAGAGAGGGGAGGGGAGAGAGGGAGAGAGGGAGAGAGGGAGAGAGGGAGAGAGGGAGAGAGAGGGAGAGAGGGAGAGGGGGAGAGAGAGAGTGATGAGAGATAATCTGTCAATGTCGCTACTATGCGTACGTACGTACGTTCCTATGAGAGTGTGTGCGTGTGTCCGTGAGTCCGTGAGTCCGTGTGTGCCCGCGTCCTTGCGTGAGGATATCATGTTATAACGACAGATACAACGAGAGTGCTACATAAAGCTCAATATAGCGTATAGGAAAATATTATTATGTTATCACTACTAGTGACTAAGTGCATTTACATTAACAAAGTTTCGCCGAATCGAGATGGGTTTTATTGGGTTTTTACCCAATAAAACCTATCATCAACATGGTTTGATCACGATAAATATAAAACACCTAAGGTGAGAAGGGTACGTAGAAAGAACAAGTGAACCACCGGGATGTCGTAATGATGAACACCACAAGGAATGGGCAAAGTTAGACATCTGCTGTTCAACTGACAAGTAGGCGAGGACCAGTGGCCTTTAAGGGAGAGAACATGAGAGAACATGAGAGCAGGGCGGAGCGGAGCGGAAAACGGAGACGGAAGCGGAAAACGGAAAACGGAGCGGAAAACGGAAAACGGAAAAACGGAAAAACGGAAAAACGGAAAAACGGAAAAACGGAAAAACAGGAAACAGGAGAGAACGGAAACGGAAGAACGGAAACAGGAAACGGAGACGGAAACGGAAACGGAAAAACGGAAACGGAACGGAGAACGGAGAAACGGGAAACGGAGAACGGAAAAACGGAAAAACGGAAGCGGAAGCGCAAGCAGAACGGAGACGGAAGCGGAAAACGGAGAACGGAGAACGAGAAAACGAGAACGAGAACGGGCAACAGACAACAGACAGACAGACAACAGCAGAGCAGACGGAGCGACGAAGGGGGCAAGGGGGCAACGCAACGCAACGCAACGCAACGCAACGCAACGCAACGCAACGCAACGCAACGCAACGCAACGCAACGCAACGCAACGCAACGCAACGCAACGCAACGCAACGCAACGCAACGCAACGCAACGCAACGCAACGCAACGCAACATAGATAATAGTCATGGTAAAGCATACGGTTGACTGCCTTTGACCGTGCTTACGTGGCCAAGCCTGACAAATGTTCTTGGATATAGTTCAGTCTCGTTAAGTCGTATTTAAATCTAGAACTCTCATTCAATGAACTTAATTGTGTTGAATGTCAGTAAGTCAGACTTCAACATCAAACAGACCTAAGGTGATTTAACCGAAGAGTAAGCGCTCGAGACTTCAGAGCTGACATTTCTTTTGCCAACGAGGAGGTGTATCCTAACTGTATGTAGCCCACATGACAGTGTGTCAAGCCGACCTTATAGAATACGAAATAAATATCCTCAGCCGGGGTGACTTTCTCTCAGGCTACTGACCCCACCGGACATGACAAAGGTCAAGCCGATTGCCATTTACCGGGACGCATTTAATTCTGTTGATGTTTGCCTCGAGCGCTGTTGATATTCGTCGCGGAACAAACGTACCCAAAGGAGTCGTTAATCACGTCGCGAAATCACGCCTGGCCGTCGTCGGTCTAAGTGCTACAAACAGTCTTCGCGACAGAAGATCGCAAAGGGGCAACAGGAGACACGTTGGGTCAAGTGGACATACGTCTTGGTATTGATCAGAACGTCGCCGTGTAGTTCTGAATGGTTGTTTGAGAGCCTCATGGTAAGCGTGTAGGAGCGGCCATGGCCATTAATCTTTGTTGATTGCCGAATGAAAGTGGCGCGGTTCGCAGACAATTTCGGGATCGGCTCTAAGAAATTCGTGAAGAGCGGAGCTGGCTTGTGTGAGGTTTTGCTTGAAGCTGTAGTTCACGTAAACGCCTTCTGCGAGTACAATTAAAGATGGCATTTTGGTCGAAAATTGAATTATACTAAAAGGCAATTAAATCCTCTTCGTAGGTTCCCCTTGGACACGTTGCTACTCAACCGGTGTGAAACATCAAAGTCCCACGCGTGCCGCGGAATTAGGAGGGAATTGTCAGTTTAATTAGGAAACCACAAATCATGTTTCCGAATAAATGCATGCGTCACCTTTCTTCTATTACACCAAATTTGCATCGACAAAATCATCTCTTACTGGGAGTGTTTGTTGAATAAAAATATTTCAATAAAAACATCAACATACCATCGCTGAAAAGACGTCAAAGTGTTTCTGTGAAATTTGCACACCGCAAGATGTTCAGTTAATGGCAAAGTTAGGTTAGATGTAATCAGGTTTGGATGAAGCCGTCAGTATTGTCCAACGCACCTGAAGCCTCTTTTTCTTCGTACGTTTTCTCGACATACGTCAGTTCAACACACCGTATTTTGTTCAAGCATAGATTCGTTGGCATTCTTGATGCCAATTCAAAGCGTCGAGATGGGCTACAGCAATTCCTGATCTCACACAACGGACTGCAACGTGTTACAAAACCAATCACGGCCACATGTTTCCCAAAAAACTGTGCTGGGAGTGAAGACTAGATGGCCAATATCTTTGAAGATGTTAAAGTACTGGATCGAAGAATGCAAGGTCGCGATGTGAACATGCTTACCGCTGTCAGGACGAGAGTTTGAAGAATGATGTACACTGTACTGCTTGCGCGTGAAGAACGCATGGATTGCAGGAACGACGCACTCGCTGGTCTGAAAGCATTTTCGGTGTAGTTAAAACAGACTATCCAACCATTCCCGTGATGTTTAAACAACACATTTGTGTGCCACGAGTTAACGACTTTAACGTTACTAGTGCTCAAAGCAACAATGGATAATCGCCAATAAATGAAATATCATTTAAACTTGTCTGGAGCTCGAGACGTGTTCAAAAGAGGTGTAAATCTCTCAGGTTACTGTATAGAAATTCAATGACATATCTTATATAAATGTAACAATTGTAATGATCACATTTATAATATCCACCACAGGACGAAATGGCATTTATTCATATACTAACAGAAATATATGGTTATTTTCCATCTAATGATAAGTTATTTAACTGCATTGAAACGAAAAACAACGAAGAATTCCTAAGGACAGTCAAATACAAAAGAAAGAAATGCAGAAAAATTAGAACAACACAACCATAATTAACAAGACATATCACGAAAAAGAAACAAATAGAACATAATATAGTAATGACATAAAAGATTAAATAGAAAAGTAGCAAAATGTAGAAGGAGTTGGAGACTGTTGATAGAGAACACAGCAAGAGACAGAAGGAGTTGGAGACTGTTGATAGAGAACACAGCAAGAGACAGAAGGAGTTGGAGACTGTTGATAGAGAACACAGCAAGAGACAGAAGGAGTTGGAGACTGTTGATAGAGAACACAGCGAGAGACAGAAGGAGTTGGAGACTGTTGATAGAGAACACAGCAAGAGACAGAAGGAGTTGGAGACTGTTGATAGCGAACACAGCAAGAGACAGAAGGAGTTGGAGACTGTTGATAGAGAACACAGCAAGAGACAGAAGGAGTTGGAGACTGTTGATAGAGAACACAGCAAGAGACAGAAGGAGTTGGAGACTGTTGATAGCGAACACAGCAAGAGACAGAAGGAGTTGGAGACTGTTGATAGAGAACACAGCAACAGACAGAAGGAGTTGGAGACTGTTGATAGAGAACACAGCAAGAGACAGAAGGAGTTGGAGACTGTTGATAGAGAACACAGCAAGAGACAGAAGGAGTTGGAGACTGTTGATAGAGAACACAGCAAGAGACAGAAGGAGTTGGAGACTGTTGATAGAGAACACAGCAAGAGACAGAAGGAGTTGGAGACTGTTGATAGAGAACAAAGCAAGAGACAGAAGGAGTTGGAGACTGTTGATAGAGAACACAGCAAGAGACAGAAGGAGTTGGAGACTGTTGATAGAGAACACAGCGAGAGACAGAAGGAGTTGGAGACTGTTGATAGAGAACACAGCGAGAGACAGAAGGAGTTGGAGACTGTTGATAGAGAACACAGCAAGAGACAGAAGGAGTTGGAGACTGTTGATAGAGAAGAGAACACAGCGAGAGACAGAAGGAGTTGGATCACGTCATCTATCAAAAGGTGTTTGAATATAATACGAATACGACCATTTCTGTACATGTTTTCAGCACACCGTACGTAGGCCTGTCTGCGACATAGAGGTTCCGCTAAATTTACGTGCAACAGCTTTTCCTGGATCGCTGCTGACATCGGCATATTTTGCCAACATCTAACAGTAAACATGAACAAGAGAGTCAATGGATCTGTCGACATTGCTTCGTGTGATTCTGATGTCGACATTGTTCAGGGACGGAGACAAATCGAAAAGTTGCTGACACATAGTGGACTGTTTGTTTGAACTGAGACAGTGCGACAGAACTCTGGACCGCTGCACGAGCAGAAGCGACGAATGGTCTGAAAACGCTCCGGCCACACAATGGCGGCGCTTTTAAGCGCGTCCGTTCTGTGTGTAATAAATGGTCACATCAAACGAATCGGCGTGACGTGGGGACACGCGACGAGGCTTGACTAACAGCACACAGCAATAAGAACTCTTGTAGCGCGGACGAGAGCGGAATGCATCGACATTTTTGACGAAGGTCCGCACATACACCTTAGCTATTTTAAAATGAAGAACTAGCAATGGCGGATTGAGAACCGAGAACAAGATTAAGCCATCGTTCAGAATATCTCTGACCATAATATATTATTGAAGATGTCATCAACAAATTAAATATGGCCTAATAATCACTGTGTGTGTGTGTGTGTGTGTGTGTGTGTGTGTGTGTGTGTGTGTGTGTGTGTGTGTTGTTTGTGTGTGTTTGTGTGTTTGTGTGTGTTTGTGTGTTTGTGTGTGTGTGTGTGTATGTGTGTGTGTGTGTGTGTGTGTGTGTGTGTGTGTGTGTGTGTTATATATATATATATATATATATATATATATATATACATTATGTGTGTGTATGTGTGTGTATGTATGTATGTATGCATGTGTTTGTGTGTATATGTATGTATGTATGTGTGTGTATGTATATGTGTGTGTGTTTGCGTATATCAAACAAAGTAAATACATAGTTAAACATGGAATGCATGGATATACATTATAATAATACTATACAACACAGTTCTTTATTTACCTACAATACGTGATACATATTACGAAATTTACCCATTTTGTGAGATAATATAATAATACATCTAGACATTTGTATAAATGGTTATATGCGAAACAGTGTCCATATTCTGACGGTAACATCTGAGTAAAATCTCGTTTGAAATACATGGATGCCGAGCATAATAGTTCAACCAGATTGTTCTCCATTGTCTCGGCTTGCAGTGAGTCACAGCCTGGAACGTCGTATGTTCGCAACTTTCTTCGGGAATTAGCGTCTTTACTTAGCGTAGTGTAAGTAAACCAACACGGGTACTTGCCTAGAAAATCGATGGAAACAATGCTGCAGTTCAAAAAGGGCGCAGCGATGGGAAATGTTGTCGATGGACTGCTGGCTAATTGGTGTGCACTTCAAAGGCTTACGTTCGCCCGCTTCCCGACAGCGATCCCCAATCCTTCTGATAATTCTGAAAAGACTGATAAAGATCGAACGTTTTCTCAAATGAGATGACACATGCTACGCACGGCCTAAACGTTAATGTTATCTGGGCGTCCCGATGGAGTACTTGAGAGAAGGTTGGTGCTAGGGGACTCCCAGGCAAAATTCCTGACTTCACATCGTCGTTAAATGGACAATAGTTCTCTAAGACTGTGGGGATCCGTTTATTCATCCAATGGAAGAGGTTGCAAACCTTCTGGCTCATTGGCATATATGTTAAAGCGACTTATATGTTCCAATATATGTACACAAGGTCTCGAACCAGGGGCCGTAAGAGTTATTAGCGGGTGTTCGCTAAATCAATTTGTGCCTCGCACTACATGCAAAACCTAATTGCAAACAACACATTCTCGGCATTTGTGGCTAGCCGTGGTTGTGTCATTGTATGCAGAACGTTCATTCTGCATACAATATCGCCGATATTATTAAATACAAAAGGTATACATTTCTTGAAAAGGGTCAACAAGAGCTGTAACACATTAACACAAACTAAAATCAGTATACATTTACGTTACGTTATCAAAATACACAATACATTAACATCACTGATATTTCAGGCCGTTCGTAACAAAAGTTAAAGCAATACCATAATCCTAACACCAATCATTGTTTTCTATAATACCAACACATTAACCAAATTACTATTCAATAATTCATATTTATATTTCTTTTTGAAAGAAATATGACTATAGCGAAAAAAACTTATTATCAAGAGAATTTCAGAGTGTAACACTTACTATATGCGATAATCAAAGAACTGACAGAGTCGCTGTAACAGTCTTGTAGAGCTCGGCTTGTGAGGACTGCTTGCGTCACCGCCGACGCGACTAGAGCCACGGAAACCTTCACACGTAATTGCATTATGAAGCCAACGTTTCTCAAATTATACGCTAATGCAACTAATCCATTCCGTTTGTACCGTGTCCGTCAACGATGACAGTATTAAGAAATTTCTGCACTCGCTGTACAGTGCTGGGCCTGTACTACAGCTACGTGTACTAAGCTGTGTGTACTATGATCGGCGGGATGACGTGATACTCGCACGGTACACTTCGTTATGTATCCGGTCGGTGTGGTGGAATTCTTTCAACGCGACCTGATGGGCCAACCGCTCGCAACAATGGGCGAGTAGGAGACGGGCGACTGAACGAAGTCGTCATAGTGTCAACTGTTCGTAGGAGGACTGCAAGACACAGTAGGTTCCTGGTCTCTCTCAAAGGGAGAAGACGTCTCCGAGAGATTTTCAAGCGATTTCATTCAACGAAACTGTCGTGTGCGAAAATAAAATAACAACTGTAATATTAATGATACAGGTGATGATGATGGTGATGCTGATTATGTTGATGTTGTTGTTGTTGTTGTTGTTGTTGTTATTATTGATGATGATGGTGATGAGAATACTCAAGGTGCATTAACAAGATTATAGTAGCATAAAACATTCAATTTAACAAAGTCCACAATATATGCGAGTACACCTGATTGTGCTATGCTGTACATTGACACCCTTAGTATAACATAAAAACTATTTGCAAAATATATCCAAACCGGACAATTATCATTTCTGTATTTTATGCGATTAGTATCGTCGTTTTGAAAATTTTGTTGTCGGTACTATTCTGGTTTTCAAAATAGCACGTTTTTAACGTCTAGACATCCATAAAACATATCTACAGTTTTTACGTCGAAAAGGAATAGAAAATTGATTCTGATCCATGTTCAATCCCACGCCGGGCTTGTTTAGTAGTATTTCATACCGAGGTGACGGATGGAAATAACAAGTCTAAGTTGCTTCGTTGCATCATCCACCAGAGCTCAAAGTAGTTTTTGTTAGTCTTATGACGACAACCGAGTGGCGTGGATTGAAGGCAGTCGACGAAACACGACATCGCGCAATTCTTTGATCATGTCTGCAAGGAAAAACCTCGACACTTCATCGAGAAACAATTGGACAAAGGCTGCCTCTAGTATATAGATGGTGGCATACTTGAGCACCATATTTATCACTGCAAACCTAATTTCGAGGTCAGTTAGTCATGGCGATTGATTTCGTGGACAGAGTATGAACTTCTCCAAGATGCTGGTGTGTGACCGACAAGCCCAGACGTCAACGTGCTTGATGTTCTCAGTGCGGCCTATGGTGATGAAGAGACAATAAAGAGCACGTGAAACCTTGTGCATGCACTTCTTTTCTGAATGTGGAAGGAATTATACAAAAATCCACCGTCTGTGTGCGCCGAGTGCGAAATTGCGCAAAAACTATTCTTCAAGGTAGAGGTGACGTTTTACACAAGACTTCTCATACGCTTGGAGGATCGACATGCATGCGGGGTGGGAACATTGCTGATGGCGGGTTGTCTCTTTCAATAAGGAAGCAAGCATTGTTCTATACAAAGATAACATTTCGCAACATACGATCTGTCAGCGAAGATCTTCGAGCACAGTTGTCCAAAACTGATCCCCAAATGAGGCCGTGCGTATCTGACCTATCACATGACTACTGACATGGTTTTTTAGACTTACTTGATCAGGTGTATTTTTTTAAACGTATGCTTTCATTAAACTGTATAATGAATAGTGTGGTGTATATAATTTAGTCTTATCGCATAACTACTAACTCTTAATACGTTTTTGACATTACGTTGTTATTGATATTTTGGTGGTTATCGTGATTCTTGCGATATTGGTGATTGTGGTGACTGTGTGGATGAGTGTTACAGATTGGTGATTGTATTGTCGTGGTGGTTGTGGGTGAAGTGATCGAGACGTGTGACGTATGAACTGCCGCATTGTGATGTCACGTGCGTAATAGTTCTCATACTTAACATAATTACTAATAAGCCACTAACAAAAATAACATCGAAGTAATATGACATGGAACCACATTGTGTCTGCAAAGGTATATGTGCGTGTGCGTGTGCGTGTGCGTGTGCGTGTGCGTGTGCGTGTGCGTGTGCGTGTGCGTGTGCGTGTGCGTGTGCGTGTGCGTGTGCGTGTGCGTGTGCGTGTGCGTGTGCGTGTGCGTGTGCGTGTGCGTGTGCGTGTGCGTGTGCGTGTGCGTGTGCGTGTGCGTGTGCGTGTGCGTGTGCGTGTGCGTGTGCGTGTGCGTGTGCGTGTGCGTGTGCGTGTGCGTGTGCGTGTGCGTGTGCGTGTGCGTGTGCGTGTGCGTGTGCGTGTGCGTGCGTGTGCGTGTGCGTGTGCGTGTGCGTGTGCGTGTGCGTGTGCGTGTGCGTGTGCGTGTGCGTGTGCGTGTGCGTGTGCGTGTGCGTGTGCGTGTGCGTGTGCGTGTGCGTGTGCGTGTGCGTGTGCGTGTGCGTGTGCGTGTGCGTGTGCGTGTGCGTGTGCGTGTGCGTGTGCGTGTGCGTGTGCGTGCGCGTGCGCGTCCGTGCGTGCGTGCGTGCGTGCGTGCGTGCGTGCGTGCGTGCGTAATTTAACCAAACTCAGTAATACATCTGGACAACAACCGTCACCTGTACTCGCCTGTGATGGAACAAACATAAACGACGTGAATATCCCAAACTACGTCATTTGTATGTTTCAGGACGTCAGAAGTCAAATCCTGACAGCCACCGGACTCTTGATATTGGTAAGGAGACACAAATTAATATCACACTTGCATAACATCCCGCTGTATGGACTGAACACACTCTAGTAGTATTATTCTGGCGTTGTGTAGGCCTACCATGTAACCATTTAAAAGTTTACGACGTCAGTGTGCATTTAGCTGTAGCGCGGTGCACTTTGTTCAAACAACACCAGTAAACGCATGTTTATGGGTTCTTTTCGAAGGCAGTTGTTTTATTATGTTTCTAACGCACCACGCAGCTACACAGAGCGTTGGATAATGCTTCATTTATGTAGCAGTCAACAGCCGACTCTTGCGGGATAAAAGGTTGCAATACCTTGTCACTTTAATACAACAAACTAACCGCTTAAAGTG
>JAODUO010000502.1:205000-227500 GCA_025642075.2 Ridgeia piscesae
ATATATATATATATATAATATATATATATATATATATATATATTATATATATATATATATATATATATATATATATATATATATATATATATATAAGTGTTGGTAGCTGGGTGGGTGGACGGATTGCCGATATACTATCATATATGTACGTTCGACGTTATATTCCG
Organism: Ridgeia piscesae; assembly: GCA_025642075.2. Classification (NCBI taxonomy): domain Eukaryota; kingdom Metazoa; phylum Annelida; class Polychaeta; order Sabellida; family Siboglinidae; genus Ridgeia; species Ridgeia piscesae. The sequence goes on from JAODUO010000502.1 coordinate 205,168, forward strand.
ACACCGTAAATAACATAGCTTCATCCATATCCACACCCGACAGCCGACCTGCTCATCCTACACAGATTGGTTTTAGCTTGAATTAGTGTCGAAACATTCAAAACAACTGTCGATTTCTGCAACATGGATCGTTTCGCTCGCCACAGAACACAACTACGGCTGCTAATGTAACGACAAACTATCTAGGTCGCAAACATTATTGTCGACAGTATAAGTGTTATATGGCAGGTCTGTTAAAAGCCCACTTATGTATTTGTCTCAGCGGTTTCTGACTAAGGTGATACTTACGGTCAAGCTCCTACAGTCAAGGGCCATTCACAGGCACCGATGTATAAGTGTTGTGGATAATCATTCTGACAGGGATAAGTCGCTGATTGTGTAAGACCGCTCGAATCTCGCCTTGGCTTTTACCAGTACCAGAAGAGGTTTTACGCGTCGGAGGAGTTCCATTGAAATCGTGGTCATGAGATGACTGATATTTAGGCTGTATATGCGGGAGAAGTCAGTAGACGATTCACCCTGTCCTTTCTTTAGGACGCGCATTAAAATAGGCGAGGCGACACGTTTGTTATGTCCACTTTCCTGCAATCCTCAAATGGAGGATGACTTTTATGTTTTCTGCAGAAAATGTACAAACACTCAGGGAAGCTACACAATCCCGTTGGCAATAAATAATTAGAAGGTCCCACCTATTTAAGTTTCTTCTTCACATCCCAAGCAACAAGAAGAACCATGTTACAAAAATTGGAAGTTGGCAGGTGGCCGCCATCTTGTTTTTCAACATGGCCGTTTCGGTGGTAAAACATGAAATGATATGGAATTTAATTAAAACTATCTAGAATATAATTGTAACAAAAATTGGCGGGAAAATTGGCGGATGTAGAGGTTTGAAATTGGTGGTGTATAAAATTTGAAAAACAAATATTGATTGATAAGTATTATTCTTGTGCTAAGGTTATTCATAAAGTAGTACTAGACACATATTGAGTAGTAGTTTTGGTTAAAGTTTGTTAGTTAACAGTATTTTCAAACAAATTAGTATAGTGGGTGATAATAGGGTAATCTAGGCTTCAACAAATTGTAAACAAGATTGAGCAAATCTCTTTATTTGATACAGTATATAAGAGCTAAAGCAATAAGCGTAACAACTACATATGTAAGATAATACTGTGAATAGGTATCATTGTTATTTTAAAAAAACAAGCGTCCAACGTTTCCGCTAGGGAACGGTACCAGTACAGACTAAACTTATTGTTCATGGTAGCATAGGTAGTAAGTTGTTTATAACATAAAGTGTGCTGCAGTTGCTGTACACAATAAACAAACAATCTTTCTAAACACTAAGTTGGTATAAACTAAGAGTTGATTTTGACAAATCGTAATATGGCACCTGGCAAGCGGCAAGTGAAGGCAAGGAGGCACTTGGTGTGTAACCACTGCCACAGCTTGGTGGATTTTGCCGTATCGGGGTGCGTAAAAACTTGGTCAGCGACAACGGAGGAAGGGTTTACGTTCCAATGTTTAGGGTATTGGAAAGTGGACTGTCTGACAGCAGAGTTAGCTAGGCTAACGGATATTGTGAAGGGGATGGAGAGTGGAGGGAGGGTGATTGCAAGGAAAACAAATGGAGAAAGAACAACAGGAAACATGACATGTAGGAAGGTGACAGGAGAGAAAGTGACAGTAGAGAAGGAGGGAGGGACAAGGGGACAGGAGATGAGAGAAGTAGATGCGACAGGAGGAAAGACGAATGGAAGAAAGAAAGTGAGAGTAGATGTGACCAAACGGAAGTCAATAACAAGGACGATGACAGGAAGAAAAGAGACAGGAAAGAAAGGAACAACAGAGAAAGCGACATGGGGAAAAGTCAGCAACCAGGGAGATGCAAAACGGAGGAGCTACTCTGAAGCAGTGATCAAGGGGGCATTGAGAAAAGAAAGGGTATTTATGGGAGACTCCATTTTGCGGAAGACAGACAGGACATCAAGCAAAGGAGAAGACGTTGTTGTTTGTCTTCCGGGGGCTAGGATAGAGCATGTGAATGAACGGGTAGAGAACGTATTGGGGCATGGCCAAGGGGGTCTATATTAGTACATGTAGGGACGAACAATGCAGATAGGGATGGAACAACCAGGATAGTAAAGAGATACAGAGAGTTGGTAGAGACACTGAAGAAGACAAGAATTGAACAGATCATAGTCTCAGGAATCTTGCCAGTGACGAGGGGAGGGGGAGCACCATATAGAAACTGCAAGAGGATGGCATTTAACGCACTAGTAGAGCAGATGTGTGAAGAAGAAGGAGTTGGATTTGTGGGGATATTTTGTTGGGAAAGAAAACATGTATATGAGAGATGGCCTCCATCTAAGCGGAAAGGGTTCAGGAGTGTTCTCCGAGAACCTGCTTCGATCGATGGACAATGGAACAGGTTGCAACTTTTTAAACTAGTTTCGCAGGGGGGATACACAGAGAAGCCAAATACTAGAGGCATAGATAAAGATAGCAAAAAGAAATCAGCAAAGAACAGCATGGAAAGCCCTACGGAATGTGGTTATAAATGTGTTTGTTTAAATGCAAGGAGCATAGTAAACAAAAGAAATGAACTAAACATTATGGTAGAAGATATTGACCCTCACATAATAGGTATAACTGAATCTTGGGCCACCCCGATATATCAGATGCCGAACTAGGAATCATAGGATATGTAATGTTTAGGAAAGATAGATTAGGAAGAAGGGGAGGCGGAGTTATTTTATATATTAAAGAATCCATCCAGGCTTATGAAATAAAATTAGAAAAAGAAGCAGAAAGTGAAGAAGCTGTCTGGTGTAACATAGTTACATGAAACTCAACATTAACTGTTGGGTTAGTGTATCGGAGTCCAAACATAAGCATGGAAGAGAATGAAAAAATACATAACGCTATCAAAGAAGTGAGTAAACGGGACTGTATTATTATGGGGATTTTAACCATGGGCATATACAGTGGACAACTCTACAGAGTACCGGGAGAGAGGATCAAGAGTTTTTAAATTTAGTACAAGATAGTTTCCTTTCTCAACATGTGTTAGAAGCAACCAGGGGCGAGAACGTGTTAGACATAGTATTGAGCTCACAGAAGGAATTTGTTGATAATGTCAAGATATGTGAGCCACTCGGGTGTAGTGATCACAACCAGATACATTTTATCATCAAAGTAAAGGGAGTACGGAATAGAAAAATAAGGTACAGGAAATTTTTCACAACGGAAGATGTAAGGATATGAGGGAATATTTAGCAAAGATAGACTGGAATAACACACTGAAGAATAAGACAGCAACAGAATGCTGGAATATTTTAAAGAGTGAAATTGACTGCGTCGTTGACAAATTTATCCCCTTGAAAAAAACAGGGGAAACGGTCAAAGAAGAAGCACTTATCGAAGGAAGTCATTAGAAAAATCAAGTACAAGCAAATGATGTGGAAGACATAGACATACTGGAAGTGAAGAAAACTATAGCATTTATAAAGAAGCACTTAATCAAGCTACAGCTGAAATTAGAAATTCAAAGAGAAGCTACGAACAAAAAATAGCTTTTAATATAAAACATGACAGCAAGAGTTTTTATGCGTATGTTCGAAGTAAACAGAAAGTTCAGGATAAGGTCGGTCCTCTAGAAGGTAGTGATGGAAACATAATAACAGAGGGATTCTTAATGGCAGAACACCTAAATGAGTACTTTAGTTTGGTGTTTACCAGGGAAGATATTAGTATATTACCAGTACTTGAGACTAAGTTCGAAGGGAGAGAGTTTGACTATTTAGGACAACTAAGTGTAACCCCAACAATGGTAGCTATGACAATAAGAGATATGAAGGATAATAAAGCACCTGGAGTGGATGGGATTCCTCCCAAATTACTATTGGAAATTGTAGAACAAATCAGCATACCGCTTGCAACAGTGTTCAATTTGTCATTAGAGGAGGGAATAGTTCCGTTAGAATGGAAAGAAGCAAAATTATAAAATTATTTATAAAAAAAAGGTTCGAGAAACAAGTCAGAGAACTATAGACCAGTGAGTTTAACATCGATGATTTGCAAACCATTAGAAAGACTAATTAAAGATCACCTGGTTGATTTTCTTGTTAAAAATAAATTGATAAACCCATCTCAACATGGGTTTTTAAAAGCGAGGTCATGCTTAACAAATATGTTATGTTTTTTGGAAGATGTCACAAAGTGGGTAGATGAGGGATCACCAGTAGATATAATCTACTTAGATTTAAAAAAGCCTTTGACAAAGTGCCACACCAAAGACTACTACTTAAACTAAAGGCCCATGGCATAGGAAATGGAATGATCAACTGGATAGAAAAATGGCTTATTGATAGAAGACAAAGAGTAGTAGTTGATGGGGAGGTTTCAAACAGGAAATCGGTTTTGAGTGGAGTACCACAGGGATCAGTACTGGGACCTATTTTATTCTTAATATATATATCAATGATTTGGATGATGACATAACAAGCAAGGTGTTGAAGTTTGCGGACGACACAAAAGTGTTTAGGAAAATTAAAAGTGATGCAGATAGACAGCATTTACAAGATGATCTTAATAAGTTGATAGAATGGTCTGAGAAGTGGCAAATGCTATTTAATTTTGGAAAGTGTAACTGCCTCCACACAGGACATGGGAATGAAGATGCACAATATACAATGGGTGGTACTGTACTAAATACTACCTTAAAGGAAAAGGACTTAGGGTTAACTAAAAATATTGGATTGGAATCAGGGGAAGGAAGAACTTATACAATGGTTGCATAACAAACGCGGTAGTCAACAGAGAATTATACACGTTTCTAATATCGCTATTGTTAATAAATACATAAAGCGCTATATTTACGCATGGTCATGTTTTGCAAAATTGCTTCACGCTTGTTCAGTTAAATAACGGTTGAAAGTAAAAAGAACTGCTAGAGGTTTAATAGTGTCATTTTTGGTGGTAACTCGGTCACTTCCGGGTTTCTCAAACAATCAATGTTTCATTTCTAACAAATGCTTGGTGTGGTATATGGTATCTACTCTCTAAAGACTCACGGGTTTGACGGATTTATGTAGCATATAGCTTTCGGAACTGTACTGCGCCCGAATCATGCATTGTAGTATTGCCAGATTCATTTCCAATAGTATTTAAATGCTAACGAACGGACAAGCGCCTGGAAATGTTGGGATCGGTCACATGTCGTACGTTTAGCGTATTCCACGAAATGTTATTCGTTGCTAAAACACACTTCTTTGTTTTATGATGCACCATCATTCCGTTTAATTCTTGGTATTAGTATTGCACGTTTGCAACATTATAATTTATCAAAAACGTGTCCTATAGGAAGATCGCGAACTTAACAGCAGACAACCTTCCCGATATGATATGTTCTATGAGTTTCTCATTCTCTGTCCTCCATTTCTCAACTGACCGACTGGCAGGGTGAAAACATGTCGTGTCACAAACACCAGTTAGTGGTGAGTGAACGTGCCTGGTTCGATATTAATGACTGGCATGTTGAGGAATTGTTAAACAAATCAAGTGCGTCTTTGTGTAGTTTTTGTATTATGTTGTAAATCAGTTAGTGCACATGTTATCGTTGTAACCACAACCCAATAATTTACACAATGGCATTGTGCACACAACGAAAACCCTGTATGACATTTGGGCAAGAAGCAAATGACGATAGTTCAGCAGTAGCACATTTCTTTGTATACGTGTATGTGAGTGTGCTTGCGTGCAAGAACAAGAAAGAACAAGAACAAGATGTTTATTTATGACCCCAAAATAAATACATGAATTCAATAATCATAAAGTGAAAAATAAACAAAACGTCATACATCAATAATTTAAAACAGTGAAATGGGGGTCAGTGACTCCTGCTAAGACTGAAAAGTCGCTATCACAGGAGCCACTAGTTGTAATTATACATTTAGTTAACCTCTCAATATAGTAATTTTTACTTCAATAATATTTTTTTCATCAATACGATTTCTTTTCTCTTAAGTAACAATAAAAAAATACATAATACAATTCATTGCATCTATCCATATATGTGCACATTAAATTTCAAATGACTTTGTGTATTAAACTGACATATGTAACAATCAGATATTGTTCATACATTTTGATATTTTTGTAAGAGATACATTTTTAAGTAGTACGCAAACCCACGTAAACTGTGAGTAAGTTTTTTTTCCAAAACTAATTCTGGAGTATCATTTATAATATGAGGCAAATTGTATTTAAGGCACTTTTTGGCAAATTCATGTCTTGTCATAGTTGTGTGTATATGTGTAGCTTGCGCACGTACGTACGTACATGCGCACGTACGTACGTACATGCGTACGTGCGTGCGTGCGAGCATGCGTGCGTGGCTATAAGTGTAACTCGCCAATCTGAAAATTACACCACTCGTAACATTCTAACAACTATCATGGTTTATGAATTAATTTTGGAAATGTTTACATGACATATTTATATGCATTTGTGAATGAGCCAATCCAATTTGCGTATGATACTTAAAGTAAACCGTAATCACAGACGGATCTAACGTCAGACTGTTGATGACAGGAATGGACGGACGAGCGTCTTCGGTGGCAACCGGAAGTCTTCGGTGTCATGGAGGTAGCATTGGAGGCTAAGCGACTCTGGGTGCCCGAGTTTGCAGTCATCAACGGGTAAGCGAGAGAGATCTTTACGTGTTGTCGTTCAGTGTGTGTGTTGCATTAGCCACTTGTTAATGCATAATGCAATCTACATTTGTAGGAGTTTAATAAATGCGATACAAATCGCTACATTGTTTAAAAAAGGGTAAGGGTATGTTCTTATAGCGCAGTATCCAATCATCAGGATTGCCCAAAGCGTTTTACACTTCATTCCCTGGTAAACCTGTTCAATCGAACACTCTCTGTGTTTTCTGGTAAATTTACATGATCACTGGCATTTTTATCAGTCTCGCATAACACTTAACCGACTCTCGCTCGGCTGTGTAACTTCGTCGAGGAGATAGTCTTGTGACAACTATCATGCACTGTTTAGGATTCATTCATATGTCTACGCGCATAGTAATAATTAATGTGTATAGTACGTATTTCGAAATAAGTTTAATTTTGAATAGTTTTATAATATAGTATTGTCTTATAAAAGGGTATCCTTTTATTTCAAATTAGGCATGAGAGCCAACCAGCGTTTCTATCCTATTCTAAGGTAATGCCACCTAGCTGGTGGTCACAAACCCATAGAATAATGTTCCCAGGCATATGTAAGGGGCTTAAAGGTGCTGCCGCCTCACGGAACCTGGGTAATCTAGGCTATTTTGTTTGCGACGGCCACGTCATGACGCACACAGATGAATGATCCGTCACGGTTTGCTTACGTCACAATGAAAATATTACGCGAGACCTCGGTCAAGGTTTGTCAACATTGTTGGCAGCAGATGCAGTTAATTTACGCAGACGCAGGTGTTCATAGGTTGTTATTTACGTCTACTGGTATGTAACGTCGCCGACAATCAACTGTTTCCCGTTATTTCGCTCTATGTCCCGTGACACAACTCTCAGGCTGTGGCAGGATATATGCCCACGATTACTTAGTCAAAGTCACCGGCTGAGTGATGATAGCTGTGTTGTTTGGTCTTGGTGCTGTGGTCGCGGTTCACCTTGCGGAACGCGTCACAGGCTGGAGACCCATGTATGACGTCAGAATAGATAGACGCGTCGGCGATGTTTGCTATATGTGTTTCGGAGATGGAGCATCTGGTTTGATTTTAGCAATTTTATATATCTTCCTTTAGCTACCTCGCGATCAAAAGTCACAGCCAATGATCTACTCTCCTCAATAATAGTCGTTTATGTCGCCACTTGACAGCGCACTGTCTGTAAAGAAATAAAAATGTGAGTAAGACAATTGGTTCCTGAATTTCCGCCGCTGTATGCTAAATACGTTTGCACCAATGCAATGGTGTATGTGAACATTCAACTAAATGTCGGGACTAAAGCCCCACATAATACTCATTATTCCCCATTACGACGAGTTGATCTTGCACGACGTTGAGGTTCTCTCGGTAGATGCTATCTATGAGTTGCGATCCCTAGCGTACCGCGTAGTCTTTGTAAACCACGGCACCTCAGCAACGAGCAAGCGCCGAAAGGCAGGTAGTCAGCACTCGGCCATGAACGAAACAGTACGGCGCGACAGGAGATCGAGTATTGAGTGGATATGTCGAGGAGATTCATCGTAGAACAGTTAGCTCAGTATACTGAGTCACATATATCAGCCGTGACGCACCGAGTGTTGTGGGAGTTTGTTTCCATGTAGCAAGCAATTTGACTTTGCGTCCGTCCTCCGTCCGTCCGTCCGTCCGTCCGTCCGTCCGTCCGTCCGTCCGTCCGTCCGTCCGTCCGTCCGTCCGTCCGTCCGTCCGTCCGTCCGTCCGTCCGTCCGTCCGTCCGTCCGTCCGTCCGTCCGTCCGTCCGTCCGTCCGTCCGTCCGTCCGTCCGTCCGTCCGTCCGTCCGTCCGTCCGTCCGTCCGTCCGTCCGTCCGTCCGTCCGTCCGTCCGTCGTCCGTCCGTCCGTCCGTCCGTCCGTCCGTCCGTCCGTCCGTCCGTCCGTCCGTCCGTCCGTCCGTCCGTCCGTCCGTCCGTCCGTCCGTCCGTCCGTCCGTCCGTCCGTCCGTCCGTCCGTCCGTCCGTCCGTCCGTCCGTCCGTCCGTCCGTCCGTCCGTCCGTCCGTCCGTCCGTCCGTCCGTCCGTCCGTCCGTCCGTCCGTCCGTCCGTCCGTCCGTCCGTCCGTCCGTCCGTCCGTCCGTCCGTCCGTCCGTCCGTCCGTCCGTCGTCCGTCCGTCCGTCCGTCCGTCCGTCCGTCCGTCCGTCCGTCCGTCCGTCCGTCCGTCCGTCCGTCCGTCCGTCCGTCCGTCCGTCCGTCCGTCCGTCCGTCCGTCCGTCCGTCCGTCCGTCCGTCCGTCCGTCCGTCCGTCCGTCGTCCGTCCGTCCTCCTCCGTCCGTCGTCCGTCCGTCCGTCCGTCCGTCCGTCCGTCCTCGTCCGTCCGTCCGTCCGTCCGTCCGTCCGTCCGTCCGTCCGTCCGTCCGTCCGTCCGTCCGTCCTCCGTCCGTCCGTCCGTCCGTCTGTCGTGTACATGTGTACTGTGTACTGTGTACGTTTTCGTGTGCGTGTGCTGTGCGTGTGTCGTGTGTCGTGTCGTGTGACGTGTGTACGTGTCGTGTGTACGTGTGACGTGTCACTGTGTACGTGTGTACTGGTACGTGTGTACGTGTGTACGTGTGTACGTGTGTACATGTGTACATGTGTACATGTGTACTTGTGTACTTGTTACGTGTGTACATGTGTACATGTGTACATGTGTACATGTGTACATGTGTACATGTGTACATGTGTACATGTGGTGTGTACGTGTGTACATGTGTACATGTGGTGTATACGTATACACGTATGTTTGTGTGCCTGCTGTCTGATTTGTCTCTGTCTGTCTGTCTGTCTGTCTGTCTGTCTGTCTGTCTGTCTGTCTGTCTGTCTGTCTGTCTGTCTGTCTGTCTGTCTGTCTGTCTGTCTGTCTGTCTGTCTGTCTGTCTGTCTGTCTGTCTGTATGTCTGTCTGTATGTCTGTCTGTCTGTCTGTCTGTCTGTCTGTCTGTCTGTCTGTCTGTCTGTCTGTCTGTCTGTATGTCTGTCTGTATGTCTGTCTGTATGTCTGTCTGTCTGTCTGTCTGTCTGTCTGTCTGTCTGTCTGTCTGTCTGTCTGTCTGTCTGTCTGTCTGTCTGTCTGTCTGTCTGTCTGTCTGTCTGTCTGTCTGTCTGTCTGTCTGTCTGTCTGTCTGTCTGTCCCTGCCTCCTTCCCTCCCTGCCTGCCTGCCTCACTCCTTTGCTTCCCCTCTATCTCTCTTTCTTTCCCTCTCCCCATTCATCCCTTTCTCACCCCATTCACCGTACTTAAAATGCATTGGTATATTGCGTGATAAGACACGAACAACAGCTAAACTGTAGCCGGCGTTAGCTACTTCCGGTCAATGCATCTATTTATCATCTCTCAAAGTAACCCACCGGTTTATGATTCCATCGAAATCCCAGATATCGGTATTTCACCGAGTTTCACACAGGCATCATTCTCTCGCAAAACATCGTGCTCCTAACGAGAACATGTCCTGAGGTACTTTATTTTGTAGAGAATACGACCCGGATTATCGACTTATGTAAACCGGGAGGCTTAACAGAAGCCGGAGTATTTTTCACTACCATCCGCGGGGACCGGCTTTCACCTCTTTACCAAACCGGCACCGAGCAGCATCTGGACTACGTTGATTTAATTCGGCGAATGATTTACAATGTCGCAGGCAGGCAGAAACCGTCTGGCACGAAAAGCCGGTTTACGCGTATGACGAATTTCCGCCGCCGCACCGCACCGCACCGCCAAGTTACAGATCCGCACAATATCTGGATCACATCAATATAATTTGGCGAATGATGCACGGTGTTGCTCGCTATCCCGATCCGTCTGGTATGGAGAGTTGCCTGCGAGATTTGGTGAGCGTTTTTCTGAAATATGTGCGCCGAGATAAGATATTCTCACGTATAGCCATTGCGATGGGTGCAATTTAGATCAGGGTCGCGGCGCGCGGATCATCGTAGAAGCGCCTACTCGATTCAGTGTGTCCGTCGTGTCGTTTCAAATTAACTTTGCGATCAAACATATCTACGTAGTATCGACTACGACACAGTGGCGCATTTGTCAACTTTTAGATGACGTTTTAGTAAATTCATCACACACATTATTAACTTTTAACTTGGCCAAGAATCAAATCACATGATTTTTGCCAAGAATCAAGTCATGTGACATTCCCATTGTGAAAGTCATATGAATAGGGCCTGCAAGTGGGTCACGATACATGGCGTGACTCCGCGCGACTGGTGCTTATTGGGGACTAAGCGAGACTAATTGGGGACAGGACACAATAATAATATTCTAACGATGAATGATAGTTGTAGCTTCCGACTGATGAATACTAGGAAAATCAGTTCATAAATATCTTGTGTTATACGTTTCTTATCTTAAATGTCCGATTTAATATTGAGTTTATCACACTATCATAGACACGTAGCGATTTACGTTGTACAGATAATAGACACGATATGTTAGACCGTATGTGTCTTTTACGGAATTTGCGTTTTACATTGCTGTACGTTGTGGTTTCGATAAGCACTTATATCTGACAAGTTGTCTAAATTCACATAATCATAACACATGTATACGTTTGGCCCAAACAGGTTGTACTGCGCAAAAACTGACACTGTTCATTATTAGTCAAGATCGCCAAACACAAGTTCTTGCCGCTATTGCCATGGCAACCACCATAATAATCGATTAAAATTCATAATTTCCGTGATCATTGTCACCGGCAAAGTGTTCCATTGCTTCTGCTTATAATAATCCTTCGGACAATATAACAGAAATACGCTATTTCGGAACAATTCGATTATTACGACCAAAACAAAAAAAAGCCCTATATGTTAACATGGAGTATATGGACCTTCTGCCCCCAACTGCCCCCAGCCTCGTTTTCGCGCGCGAGACTTGCACGCCCTATTGATTCTTGGCAAGGTTGAAACAAGTTAATATACGATACGACACGATTGTTTCGTGGACATATTTATCTGGTGATTTTATCGAATTTCCTTATACACCGAGTATTTCAATCAGTTAAATCAGAGCTAGTGAGCCATTGAGTCAATTCACTCCAGTCCACGCCATTTTGTAAATTGATGACGCCCTCACAAGGATGGAACCAATTTGCTTTGCTTAAAGACATTTCCTATGCCAAACGATAGTTACAAACTTAATTTTGTGACATTTGTACGATTGTCCATCACATAGGTGTTCATAAGAAAGGCGCTCAGCTCCCTTCCAGTAGCTCGTGTTAAATGTCGGTCAGATATTGCCATTAACAGGTAAGTCATCATATGCTTGCATGCACACCGTGACACGCACGCATGTACGCATGCACACACGCACGCACATACACACACATATACACCCTCGCACACACCACGCACACACACACACACACACACACACACACACACACACACACACACACACACACACACACACACACACACACACACACACACACACACACACACACACACACACACACATCACACACACACACACACACACACACCCCACACACACACACACACACATACGCAAATGCACACTCGCACAATCGCACACATGCTCATTGCGCATAATTACCAACACAGAATTTTTGAGTGCTGGAAATGTTACACAATCACTCCGATATATGAGCAATTATCTCAATTTTAGTAACACATTCATTTATGGTGTGCACATAGGAACTACTTTCAAAGACATGGTTGGTGAAACAGAACAACGTGAGCAATTATCAACCATCATCAAACATCATTTGTTGACGGAAGAACGATAAATATCAAATAACAAATTAATAGTGGTTTCCGATATGCCACTGTGATATACACTCAGTCATTTCCGCAAACAAGCCGCTCTACCCGGACAAAATGTATGGTGCTTTTATCCGTCTACGGAGAACAACGTACTGAATATCGACGGTAAAACAAGTTGTGCACTGCCATCTTATCTGAGTGTTCTGTCGTTGGCGCATACTTCCTGGATTCGATTTCAACACTCGGCGGGAATTGCAAGGAAAACGCATTGACCGTAGGGCACCCTTCCGTAAATCCCCATTTGTACTACGCGTCGCGGTATGTTTGGTTCATGCGTTTGTGCGTGCGTTCGTGCGTTCGTATGTGTACATGTGTATATATGAATGTTTATATATATATATATATATTGATATATATATATGTGTGTATGTTTGTTATGTTGTGTGTGTGGTTGATGTGACTGGTGTGGTGGTGGTGTGTGCGTGCGTGCGGGCGTGTGTGTGTGTGTGTGTGTGTGTGTGTGTGTGTGTGTGTGTGTGTGTGTGTGTGTGTGTGTGTGTGTGTGTGTGTGTGTGTGTGCCAATATGGGAAAATTACCAGACGTCGATTTTGTTTTCCGACATTCTAATACCTTAGGATGTGTATATATGTATGTATGTGTGTATGTATGTATGTATGTATGTATGTATGTATGTATGTATGTATGTATGTATGTATGTATGTATGTATGTATGTATGTATGTATGTATGTATGTATGTATGTATGTATGTATGTATGTATGTATGTATGTATGTATGTATGTATGTATATATATATATATATATATATATATATATATCTATATATATACATATATATATATAGTATATTGTATATGTATGTAATGTGTGTGTTATGTGTGTGTGTGTGTGTGTGTGTGTGTGTGTGCGTGCGTGCGTGCGTGCGTGCGTGTGCCTGCGTGCGTGGGTGTGTGTGGGCCAATCTAAGAAAATCACCAGACGTCGATTTTGTTTTTCGACATTTTAATACTGGTACCATTCACACGATCAATGGTTAGTACAGTTTGTTCTGTTATTTTGTCGTCCTCTGTGAGGACGAATAACCAGCAAGTGTGACTCCTCTACTCTTCGCTAATGTGTCACAACGAATTGTCACATTAATACAACGAGTTGAAACACATGAATGTTCACATAACTCTATATTCTGAATTCACCCCCAAATAATAACTTCGGGAAGACCTACTCACAACGAGACCAGGACGGAAACGTTAACAATTAATATGAAATAATTTTGCAACGACAGACCGTGCATAGGCTTTTATCAATAGTTCTCACAATGGCGAGCGTACATCGCTCCGATCAACACTATGGCCGTTTTTTTTTTAATCACAACGTTACTTTCACATGAACACTAATTTCTACTCATTTCCAGTTCAGCCTGGAGCCAAGATATGGCTGCCGTGTGAGGCAATTCTGAACACACAAACAATGTGGCGGAAAGGCGACAATTCGTGAATTTGTGAATTCACAGTTAACAAAAGAAACGAGGATAAAATCAAATAGAAATACTGCATTGTCTGTGTTCACGGAGTGGCACAAACGAATTCCTCCCGATATATATCTATATATATATATATATATATATATATATATATATATATATATATATATATATAGTTCATGGTAGATAATGAATGTACAACATCCGGTTGTATATAGAGAAGATGGCGGATCACCTTGACGACCGGACACCAAATATAGGCAAAGATGTATAACTAATGGTCCCAATTACAGCGAACTTGTGACTTCATTTAGGTTTCCTCATCGAATGTATTCTACCATCCACACGCGCCAAGGGGCACTGATAATTTTATCACTCTCAATATACGTGCTGGCAGAACGCTTTGCGAAACGCAGACGTTAAGCTCAGCTGGTTATATCGTTTGCCAGAGTGTTCTGCTCGTTTTCGCTTCAGCCACTCGTTACTCGTGTTACATGTAAAGTTCAAGAACTAGAAGTAATTATTTGACTAAGCAGCTCAGCTTCTCGTGAGAATGGTCGGGCTCCACGACGTACTTGGCTTCGTCTTTGCGTTGGCGTGCGGGCGAGAGGGGTATCTGTACTGTTCTCACGGTTGGCACAGTCACTCCTGCAAAGTGCTGCAGCACAAGATGACTTTTGTTCGAATCAGCGAACGATTTTCGAAATTACATTAAGAAGCATATGTCTTTGCAACGTTGGAAATATATCTACATAATGGTCCCGCTCACCTGTATATTATTAATAACGTGCTTTCTAGACTGGTGAGGAGCCGTCGTATTGTAACACGGAATAATCTGTTGAATCCACCGACACTTCGAAGTGTTACACTAGGAATAATTCAGTACGCATGTCTGTTCTAAATGCCAATTTCTCCGACCAAACGTGATATGCAAATGTGGACAATCCAGGACAGGATGTACTGTCTCGAAATGAGTCCCGCTGCATTCGTTAGCCTTGAATACGGATACACTGACTGCCTTCCATTGACAGTTAGAAAGCATTGTCACTGGTGCAGGTATTAGTTTATTTTCCAGCTGAGTGTTTCCTCGTATGCTACCATTTGTCTTCGCACATTAGTACGGAGTCTGAATAGTGTTTTCTTAAAACCAGGTTACATATAAATATTATGTTTTTACGTTGTGACCATCAAACCACGAATCACCATTTTGTAGTTCAATATGACCATTATAATATTACTTACATTTCTCACGACAGCTCTTTTCCAATCAATGGTTTTCATTTTTCATATTCAAATTCAAGATCTTAAATTGATGGTTACCTGTAGAGGCCGTCATCTGAACGTTTCACGTTGACTTATTCAGTACTAATGACGGATGACGTCATCGTATACATGGAGTAGCTCGTAACTGCCCTCTTCAAACAATGAGAAATACACAAGGAGCGGGGAAAAGATTAATGTCTAACTTTAACAAATCCGCCCTCACAGACCATGCAACGACTGAAAATCACATCACATACTGGGAGGGAGCGAACATCATTGATAAAGAACCAAACAAAAGAACCCGACAAATAAATGAAGCCCTCTGGACCAGAAAGACAAAGACACCAATGAACAGAGACGAGGGCATTTACGAGCTACCCCTACTATTGACCGTTAAAATATGTTTAATTTAAATGTACCGCCAGACATATTTTTGTGCTGCTCGTCAGATCGTAAACAGATTATACTTCTGCATTGCTATTGCAGTTATAGCACTTCGTGTTTCGTACATTCTACTCTTATTTGTGACGATAATTTTCGAATTGCATGCCGCCGTAATCGATACGAGACACGTCGTCGGAATGGCTCAACTAATTGAACATGGTCGCGCTCCCAGTCCACTTATAGAGGCTACTCAACGAACCGTCGAGTCCGATTGCGACAGGACACAGCTCGCTAAGGTGTCACTTCGTATTCACTTCGTGCGCATAACCCTTCAGGTTTCATTCAGGGCGAGGTCAATTGGTACCGTGGATCTGCGTAAATTTGGGGATCTACCTTATTCGCACCTAAATTCTCGGGTGCAGTTGAGATTATTGGTGGGAAGCGCAGCACTGACTACACCTAATGAGCTGGAACCTTACTTATACTCATATTAGTTACGTTATTTTATTTAAAAAGAGGTTGTTTGCTATTCGTTTGAAAGGTGTGTGAAGACCTAACTATGACGACTGCAATATAAGTTCAAACATTAAAACTCTTACGGCTGATCAAGAACTCTTACTTTGTAATATTTTCCCTCGTTAGCTTTAAAGCAAATCAGTCCATCTGTTGACAAATTTTGCTCTGAATATGACAATGAGAGTGCATAATCCTTTTGTTTTGTTGCGCCCCCGATCTCGCGTTTGACATTAATTAAGTTATTACTACTACTACAACTATTACAACTACCTACTAATATTACTACTACTGCTGCCACTACCACTACCACTACCACTACCACTACCACTACCACTACCACTACCACTACCACTACCACTACCACTACCACTACCACTACCACTACCACTACCACTACCACTACCACTACCACTACCACTACCACTACCACTACCACCACTACTACTACTACTACTACTACTACTACTACTACTACTACTACTACTACTACTACTACTACTACTACTACTACTACTACTACTACTCTACAACCACACAACGTATTCGTGTCCTGTATCAAAGAAACTCTATCAATCTGCACCGAGCCATTGTCACGTGGTCCCGTGTTTGCTTCCAGGGCGGACGAGATCTACGGAGACTATCGCGAGTTCCGAGCCATCGTGTCCCACGGCGGCCAGGTGCGTTGGGAGCCGGGCGGAGTGTTTCGTACCATGTGCGCCATCGACATCACCTACTTCCCGTTCGACGACCAGGTAGGCTGGGCGGCAACATCCGGGGTCTAAAGCTGACGTATCCATCACGTGACCAGTAGCTTAGGAACACATTCGTTAAGCGATCAACCAATGGCTGCCTGAACACATACGATTAGTCGTATATTTTGTTGAAATTCTGGTTTAAGAAGAAATTCGTTATGATAAGAACCTAATGGGAAGTTTGTAAGGTTTGAAATGTATGCAATAATGTTTGCTCTATGACATATAATGTCGCTGAAGTAATGTAATGCGTACCATTATCAACATTCTAGGCAAGTGTACAACTTAACGGAGGCCATGCCTACATCCAGCCAAAATGGTGCGCATGAGTTCCGTCTAGCGTCACCGTCCCACATTGCTTATAATGGTTATACATGGGATTTGCATTACAAGTTTTGCATCACATCTCTTAGATAAAATATTCTGGTTTACAGTTGTCACTTTGAAAACGTTGTGTTGTTTTGTTGTCTTAACGTTTGAGATTGTAATATCCACAAAAGATAACGTAACCTGGGATATATCGACCCTGAAGGTAATGTGGCCAAGGCTATAACTGCTAAACCAGTGAACCTGAAACAACATCATATAGCGGACACTAATGCTGTCTCTTGGTGAATAATCTTAGCGACCGCAGCATTAGACGCTGTGAAAAAGAATGTTTATAATTCTACTTTACATTTGTTTCCGCTCACTTGGAAACGGCCAATCTATGGACCCGAGCAGCCAACAGAGTCAGTGATGAACTATTGATACACTATAAATGTGATTCTTGTCGCCAGAAGTGTGCCCTGGTGTTTGGTGCGTGGTCCTACCATACGACAAAGATGAACCTGACAGTCCGGGACACAACGGTCAACCTCGACTCGTACCGTCGCAACGGAGAGTGGAGCATTCTGTCCACCGAAGTCGTTAGGGACGAGTTCTCTTATGCAGGTTTGCCAATGTTGCGATTCTGCTACCTAGTTTGGAAACGGGTCGATTCTTCCCCGTGTTCTAGAACGGGTTGAGAGATAAGGTTCCGTCATTTAGATTGTACATCGCAAACTGTACACATCTTCGGTGTCCATTCATCCAGATGTATTTGTTTCTTGTTATGTCAGTCCCTTTTGTATTCCTGGCTCTCTTTGTCGGTTTCTCCTGATGTGTCGCCGTCAAGCAAGAGCGATTGGCCACTAGGATCCTCATCCGCCACAATATCTACAATGTCCACGGCCTGCGTCGCCTTCATGTCTCCATCACCACGACATCGTGTCCACTACATCATCCTCCACAACCTCTGTCACCTTCATGTGTCTCCTCATCACGACATCATGTCCACTACATCCCCCTCCACAACATCTGTCACCTTCATGTGTCTCCTCATCACGACATCATATCCACTACATCCTCATCCACAACCTCTGTCACCTTCATGTGTCTCCTCATCACGGCATCATGTCCACTACATCCTCCTCCACAACATCTGTCACCTTCATGTGTCTCCTCATCACGGCATCATGTCCACTACATCCTCCTCCACAACATCTGTCACCTTCATGTGTCTCCCCATCACGGCATCATGTCCACTACATCCTCCTCCACAACCTCTGTCACCTTCATGTGTCTCCTCATCACGACATCATGTCCACTACATCCTCCTCCACAACATCTGTCACCTTCATGTGTCTCCTCATCACGGCATCATGTCCACTACATCCTCCTCCACAACCTCTGTCACCTTCATGTGTCTCCTCATCACGACATCATGTCCACTACATCCTCCTCCACAACATCTGTCACCTTCATGTGTCTCCTCATCACGGCATCATGTCCACTACATCCTCCTCCACAACCTCTGTCACCTTCATGTGTCTCCTCATCACGACATCATGTCCACTACATCCTCATCCACAACCTCTGTCACCTTCATGTGTCTCCTCATCACGACATCATGTCCACTACATCCTCCTCCACAACCTCTGTCACCTTCATGTGTCTCCTCATCACGACATCGTGTCCACTACATCCTCATCCACAACCTCTGTCACCTCCATGTGTCTCCTCATCACGACATCATGTCCACTACATCGTCCTCAAAAACCTCTGTCACCTTCATGTGTCTCCCCATCACGACATCATGTCCACTATATTCTCCTCAAAAACCTCTGTCACCTTCATATGTCTCCTCATCACGACATCATGTCCACTACATCCTCCTCTACAACATCTGTCACCTTCATGTGTCTCCTCGTCACGACATCATGTCCACTACATCCTCCTCCACAACCTCTGTCACCTTCATGTGTCTCCTCATCACGACATCATGTCCACTACATCCTCCTCCACAACCTCTGTCACCTTCATGTGTCTCCTCATCACGACATCATGTCCACTACATCCTCCTCCACAACCTCTGTCACCTTCATGTGTCTCCTCATCACGACATCATGTCCACTACATCCTCCTCCACAACCTCTGTCACCTTCATGTGTCTCCCCATCACGGCATCATGTCCACTACATCCTCCTCCGCAACCTCTGTCACCTTCATGTGTCTCCCCATCACGGCATCATGTCCACTACATCCTCATCCACAACCTCTGTCACCTTCATGTGACTCCCCATCACGACATCATGTCCACTACATCCTCATCCACAACCTCTGTCACCTTCATGTGTCTCCCCATCACGACATCATGTCCACTACATCCTCCTCCACAACCTCTGTCAGCTTCATGTGTCTCCCCATCACGGCATCATGTCCACTACATCCTCCTCCACAACCTCTGTCACCTTCATGTGTCTCCTCATCACGGCATCATGTCCACTACATCCTCCTCCACAACCTCTGTCACCTTCACGTGTCTCCTCATCACGACATCATGTCCACTACATCCTCATCCACAACCTCTGTCACCTTCATGTGTCTCCTCATCACGACATCATGTCCACTACATCCTCCTCCACAACCTCTGTCACCTTCATGTGTCTCCTCATCACGGCATCATGTCCACTACATCCTCATCCACAACCTCTGTCACCTTCATGTGTCTCCTCATCACGGCATCATGTCCACTACATCCTCCTCCACAAGCTCTGTCACCTTCATGTGTCTCCTCATCACGACATCATGTCCACTACATCCTCCTCCACAACCTCTGTCACCTTCATGTGTCTCCTCATCACGACATCATGTCCACTACATCCTCATCCACAACCTCTGTCACCTTCATGTGACTCCCCATCACGACATCATGTCCACTACATCCTCCTCCACAACCTCTGTCACCTTCATGTGTCTCCCCATCACGACATCATGTCCACTACATCCTCCTCCACAACCTCTGTCACCTTCATGTGTCTCCTCATCACGACATCATGTCCACTACATCCTCCTCAACAACCTCTGTCACCTTCATGTGTCTCCTCATCACGACATCATGTCCACTACATCCTCATCCACAACCTCTGTCACCTTCATGTGACTCCCCATCACGACATCATGTCCACTACATCCTCCTCCACAACCTCTGTCACCTTCATGTGTCTCCCCATCACGACATCATGTCCACTACATCCTCCTCCACAACCTCTGTCAGCTTCATGTGTCTCCCCATCACGGCATCATGTCCACTACATCCTCCTCCACAACCTCTGTCACCTTCATGTGTCTCCTCATCACGGCATCATGTCCACTACATCCTCCTCCACAACCTCTGTCACCTTCACGTGTCTCCTCATCACGACATCATGTCCACTACATCCTCATCCACAACCTCTGTCACCTTCATGTGTCTCCTCATCACGACATCGTGTCCACTACATCCTCCTCCACAACCTCTGTCACCTTCATGTGTCTCCTCATCACGGCATCATGTCCACTACATCCTCCTCCACAACCTCTGTCACCTTCACGTGTCTCCTCATCACGACATCATGTCCACTACATCCTCCTCCACAACCTCTGTCACCTTCATGTGTCTCCCCATCACGGCATCATGTCCACTACATCCTCCTCCACAACCTCTGTCACCTTCATGTGTCTCCTCATCACGACATCATGTCCACTACATCCTTATGCACAACCTCTGTCACCTTCATGTGTCTCCTCATCACGACATCATGTCCACTACATCCTCCTCCACAACCTCTGTCACCTTCATGTGTCTCCTCATCACGACATCATGTCCACTACATCCTCCTCCACAACCTCTGTCACCTTCATGTGTCTCCTCATCACGACACCATGTCCACTACATCCTCTTCCACAACATCTGTCACCTTCATATGTCTCCTCATCACGACATCATGTCCACTACATCCTTATCCACAACCTCTGTCACCTTCATGTGTCTCCCCACCACGGCGTCATGTCCACTACATCCTCCTCCACAACCTCTGTCACCTTCATGTGTCTCCCCATCACGGCATCATGTCCACTACATCCTCCTCCACAACCTCTGTCACCTTCATGTGTCTCCTCATCACGACATCATGTCCACTACATCCTCCTCAACAACCTCTGTCACCTTCATGTGTCTCCTCATCACGACATCATGTCCACTACATCCTCCTCCACAACCTCTGTCACCTTCATGTGTCTCCTCATCACGACATCATGTCCACTACATCCTCCTCCACAACCTCTGTCACCTTCATGTGTCTCCTCATCACGGCATCATGTCCACTACATCCTTATCCACAACCTCTGTCACCTTCATGTGTCTCCTCACCACGGCATCATGTCCACTACATCCTCTTCCACAACATCTGTCACCTTCATATGTCTCCTCATCACGGCATCATGTCCACTACATCCTTATCCACAACCTCTGTCACCTTCATATGTCTCCTCATCACGACATCGTGTCCACTACATCCTCCTCCACAACCTCTGTCACCTTCATGTGTCTCCCCATCACGACATCGTGTCCACTACATCCTCCTCCACAACATCTGTCACCTTCATGTGTCTCCTCATCACGGCATCATGTCCACTACATCCTCATCCACAACCTCTGTCACCTTCATGTGTCTCCTCATCACGACATCGTGTCCACTACATCCTCCTCCACAACATCTGTCACCTTCATGTGTCTCCTCATCACGGCATCATGTCCACTACATCCTCCTCCACAACATCTGTCACCTTCATGTGTCTCCTCATCACGGCATCATGTCCACTACATCCTCATCCACAACCTCTGTCACCTTCATGTGTCTCCTCATCACGGCATCATGTCCACTACATCCTCCTCCACAACATCTGTCACCTTCATGTGTCTCCTCATCACGGCATCATGTCTACTACATCCTCATCCACAACCTCTGTCACCTTCATGTGTCTCCCCATCACGGCATCATGTCCACTACATCCTCCTCCACAACCTCTGTCACCTTCATGTGTCTCCCCATCACGGCATCATGTCCACTACATCCTCCTCCACAACATCTGTCACCTTCATGTGTCTCCTCATCACG
>JAODUO010000502.1:232500-247500 GCA_025642075.2 Ridgeia piscesae
AAACAAATACATAACGATTTCTTCAATGGCTTTCCGTACTGCCTAGTGTTTTAGATCGTACGCAGTTCCAGTGATAGATAATTCCACAACGTCGTGGATTCGTTGGTACACGGGCAGCCTTGGACTTCATACAGAACGAAAACTCACTGCATTGCGACAACCAGACACAACGCGGTCGTCTCATTTACCGCTCGGAAAACTGCCAGAACGTATTAGAATAACGGCGGCAAGTTCGTTCCAGTGCACGGTGTTAGGACGTGTTAAAAAGATGTTGATTTAATCGTGCAGCGAGGAATCGTAGTGGGTAGAACACCGGACTATCAGTGGAGATAATCCGGATTCTTGCGGCTGTCTCGGAGCTTGGACGTCACTTCTGTGTCATGTTGTGTCGGTCCGCTCAGATTTAGAAATGAGTGAATTTATTGAAATGCGCGCAATTATTGGGGCGTGGCTTAACGGTTTC
The DNA here is from genome assembly GCA_025642075.2 of Ridgeia piscesae. NCBI lineage: Eukaryota > Metazoa > Annelida > Polychaeta > Sabellida > Siboglinidae > Ridgeia > Ridgeia piscesae. The sequence goes on from JAODUO010000502.1 coordinate 232,964, forward strand.
CTGACCATGTCGATATTGTGTTGGAATGAGCATGTCTGCTAAGAGAAGAAATGTAGAGTGCACACACACACGTACGTACACACGCACATACACAGGCACTCACATACAAACATGCGCACAACAACAGACAGAGAGACAGACATAGTGACAGAAAGACAGACTGCCTGACTGCCAGACTGCAACACAGCCAACCAAGCAGGCAGGCAGGCAGGCAGGCAGGCGGCAGCGCAGGCGGGCAGGCAGGCAGGCGGGCGGGCGGGCGGGCGGGCGGGCGGGCGGGCAGGCAGGCAGGCAGGCAGGCAGGCTGGCAGGCAGGCAGGCAGGCAGGCAGGCAGGCAGGCAGGCTGGCAGGCAGGCAGGCTGGCTGGCTGGCTAGGCAGGAAGGCAGACAGGCAGGCTGGCTGGCTGGCAGGCAGGCAGGCAGGCAGGCAGGCTGGCTTGTAGGCAGGTAGGCAGGCAGGCAGGCAGGCAGGTGGGCTTGTAGGCAGGTAGGCAGGCAGGCAGGCTGGCTTGTAGGCAGGCAGGCAGGCTGGCTTGTAGGCAGGCTGGCAGGCAGGTGGGCTTGTAGGCAGGTAGGCAGGCAGGCAGGCTGGCTTGTAGGCAGGCAGGCAGGCTGGCTTGTAGGCAGGCAGGCAGGTGGGCTTGTAGGCAGGTAGGCAGGCAGGCAGGCAGGCAGGCAGGCAGGCAGGCAGGTAGGCAGGTAGGCAGGCAGGCATCCACACATAATCACCCAAATATGCGTTTAGTTGATACATTGTGATAAACTTATATTTTAATATGCCCTCCACATGTGAATGGTTTGTATACATACGACGTATTCGCATGACCTACTCTTGAAATGATACGTCTTTGATATAATCTTCACTTTCCGCTTGTAAGTTACTGATAAATTGCCGACTTAATGTGCATTCCGTAATCGTTCTGTTACACAATATTTTCAAATTGTTGTGGCATGAAATGCGTTCGTCGCTGATCCGTCAGACAAATGTGTTTAGGAGCACGCAACTTGTTGTCGTGGCCAATGCGAGCAATCCATCACCCCGTCAACAAGCATTTATCTTCATTTTTCTACAATCATCGACGACCTTTTGGACGAGCCTCTCGTCGCTTTGTTCCTCGTTCCACGGACGCATTAGCACCGACCAAGACGTGCAGCACGCCATAGTATTTTCTCATCGTAGTGCGACCGCGCAATTGATGAAATTGATAAAGTGTTTCGGTAACTGATCGACACAAATTAGAATCATCAAGACCGGTAAATGCGACCAACGCAAAGAGGAAATACGATACAGCGCCTCAAACGTCTGTGCATTCGGCAATTTGCAGAATGACGCACATAGCAATTGCTTGGGAGAGATTGAACTAATCGACGGTCACACGACGGTAATTAGTAACGAGACGTTCTTCTTCGGGCGACTTCGTTTAGTGCTGTTCGGTTTCGTACAAAATGGCGGCATGGCGCTCTTTCAATAAAGCGTCACATTGGCGTAGGGTTTACAGCATTAAACTGCTCTTCGGGGAACGGAATCGCCGTAACTGGCTGAAAGTAAGGTAAAATGGAAAACAATGAGCCCCCTGATGTCACAAGAGATTGAGTTGGCCTGATTCGTGCCTAGCAAGTCAACGCTGAATGATTGTGTAGAGTGTTTGAGAGCTGAATACACGAGGGAATGACATAGAGGTCTCATGGTCGCATATCCCATCTAGATCAAGGACAATGTCCCCCTCTGATACTTGGATAAGAGCCATCTCTCTGACCGCCTGTCAGTAAACGCATCTACGACCTTCGTAATTTTGAAGAGACAACGAATGTTGTTGCATATACTTCATGGGGATATCTATTGTTGACGTGCGCTGAAATTATCATACCAGACAAGAGGTGATTATAAATAACTAATTCACGTTTTGAGGTGCATCAGTGACTTGAAACTGAAGGTCAAGTAAAAAAGGACAGTCTAAATGCATAGCCGAATGCATCAGTTAATAACGGTATTGCGATTTGTTTTGCTTTTCTCTGAACTGCCCGCCCGAGGCTGTCGAGTAGCTCAGCGGTTCTCAATTGATTGCTACAAAGGCCACGTTGGGTACAACAACATCTTTCCGGAACCCCTCTACATAAGCATCCCAAAGATAAAGCATCCCCCGTTTAAATTGGACAGCGGTTCCTGAGCGTTCCTGACTTTTATAGTATTGTTAAATATACTTCGACTCGTTCGTCCCGGGCAATGCTGTGTGTTTGCAGCCTTCGTCGTTTAAATGAGCTTCTTTGTTTCATTGAATATGCATAATACAGCTGATTGAAACGATTGCGGATATGGTATAATTCGTTTCATTGTTCGATCGTTATACGGCGGTGCATTTGTATTTTTGGTCCGATGCTGTGTCTGTCTAGTAAATACACGAAGAAATTAATGACGACTTTATGGCATTGTGATTGTTTTTGTAGTTAAGTCAGACATGTTATTATCATTTCAAATATAATAAAATATTGTAGTATGAGGACCCCCGGTTGAGAAACACTGGAGTAGAACACAATACGAACTGCCAAAACGTTTGCAACCTATGTTTAAACGATATGTTCCATGGCATGGTACTAGACAGAAAGACACCTTTCAGGGTCAGTTTATATGGTAAACAAATTGTATTTAGAATGGAGTATGAGGATTACATGTAAGCATTGTTATTTCCGTTGCCCGTGCATAAAGTCAAAACATGCTCGAAAAGGATCGTCCGAAAGGATTAAACTGACTGATCAGTCATTATGAGTTTAGAGTTCACATCACAGGGTCATTGTTCATGTTCAAAAATCCTAAATAGAGGATACTTGAACTAAGCACACACATTTCTCATACTTACTTACGTACTTACTTACTTACTTACTTACTTACTTACTTACTTACGTTACTTACTTACTTACTTACTTACTTACTTACTTACTTACTTACTTACTTCCCTTCCTTGAGCTTGCCTTCTTACTTCTTACGTACTTGCCCTACTATACTTACTTCACTTACTTGCTGTCCACTTACCTTGACTTGCTTGCTTGCTACTTGCTTGCCTTGCTCTTGCTTGCTCTACTTGCACTTGCCCATTGCTTGCCTTCGCTCTCTTGCTTTCTTGCACTCTTACTTCTTGCTTACACTTGCCTGCCTTCTCTTGCACTTCACTTCCTCCTCACTCCCTTACTCACTCACTCACTCACTCACTCACTCACTCACTCACTCACTCACTCACTTACTTACTTACTTACTTACTTACCTACTTACTTACGTTTGCAGGCATCTACTTGACGTGCACGATGGCGCTGACGACGCTGTCGATGGTGCTCACGGTGCTCGTGTTGAACCTACACGAGCTGTCGGACCGCCCGGTGCCTCGCTGGGCCCACCTCGTCTTTCTCCACTACCTCTCGCGCCTCTTCTGCCAACGCAGCGCCCCTTCCGCCGCTCCGGGGCGCCGTGCGTCGGTGTCCACGGACGACCGCGCGCGTCCTCGGGCCACGGTCGTGCGAACAAACAGCCCCACGTCTCCCGATAAGCCCCTTCTGCCCGCCGGACGGGTGTACGCTGACGGCGGCTTCAAGCGGTCGGGATCGGGTCAGGTGGACGGGGAGGTGAACGGGAACGTCGGGTCGGTGCTCGCGGGGCCGAGGGAAAGCGGCTACATCGTGTGGGAGAAGCACCGGGAGCGGAGGACTACGACGTCGTCGGTATCGTCAGCGAAGACTAAGGCCGACTACTCGGCCGACTGGCACTGGTTGGCGACGGTCGTCGATCGGCTGTTCTTCTGGTCGTTTCTCGTCACGCTCATCGCCATTTCTGTGTTTCTCTTTCACCCGCTCGTGCGGATACAGTGGACGGGTGACGGGACGGAGGGAAGCTGGGAGAAGCAGTAGTGCGCACGCACGAACGCACGCACGCTCGCTCGCACGTGCGCCCGCATGCACGCACGCACACACGAAAGCGTTCGCACGCATAGAGGGGGTTCGCGTGTACGGGAAAGGGTACACGGCATATGTGTAAATTGGTGTACATAATACTGAAGACTGTGTGCCTATGTGTGTGTATATATGTTAACTTTAATTTATGAATACCATACAGACAGAGGCCCACATTGGTTATTACCAAGCATACGCGGACACATGTTTATGCACGTGCAAGTGCACGTACGCACGCACATTATGCACACTCATACAGGCACCTAGATACATACTCGTGCACACACACGTACGCCCATCTATACACTCACACACACACACACACACACACACACACACACACACACACACACACACACACACACACACACACACACACACACACACACACACACACACACACACACACACACACACACATACACACACACGCACGCACGCGCACGCACGCGCACGCTCACACACCCAGACACACACAGACACACACAGACACACACAGACACACACAGACACACAACACACACACACACACACACACACACACACACACACACACACACACACACACACACACACACACACACACACACACACACACACACACACACACACCACCACCACACACACACACACACACACACACACACTATTATATATACAAAATACAGTTTTTATATTCTTCATCAAAACGTTTGTTATTTAATACCTGTTCACCTTTGTCTTTTCTTTAGTTTACGTTTTGATTAATTTTTTTTTATATAATCGTGATTCATTTAAAACAACAAAGGCAGTCGCGACGTTAGGGTATACGTTTGCATTAATTATTCTGTATTACTTGATATGTCAGTAATACCGATTATACTATATATAGCTGAGAACATGATTCGTAGCTTATTTATTTATTTAATTAATTAAAGCGCAACTATTATTTATATGACATTTGAATGTTGATATTGGCAACGAGAAATCGCTGTGTAGCTTTCAGCACAACTGCGCATTGTTTCCGACTGTGCAACGTCGCGCCTTATAAGTCCGTGTGATCTGCGAAATGCAAGACGATCGAATCACTGTCGTCTGCCAACGAAATAGTTCTGCATCTAATGTCATCGCTTGACATGCACAACTCTTCGCTGTCGGACTGCGGTATTAATAATACGAAGTGTGCGCTTACCATTGAGTGACTGTTTTGCTCAAATATGACATTACTGTGAATAATTAAAATCGTAACTATTGTTATTTCTTACACCGTGACTTCTCGCGATATGACCTATTTCATGAACATAGTTTGCAGGAACATTCCCGTTCTGGAGGCAGCATTCACCGCTAAGAACCACCAAAAAGTATGTTTTAACACATGATTAGATACTGTTATTTAACACCATACTGCATTGGGCAATGCAAGTCTCACAAACAAACAAAGCATAATACTATTTTAGCTCAACAGATGGCGGCACGCGAATTACATTGGTTACCAATTCAAAACCTTTGATGATACAATGTCTTTGTTAAATTATAATGTCATGACAATTCAAATTGGTAATTTATAACATGAATTTATACCGACAATGCAGAACACTGCTATAACTTTTTATAACCAGATCTGAACAATTCCCGCACTACATGCATGCGTAAATTAAGATAATGACAAACCGGTTGTTATGGGAACCGTCCTAATGATAATGGTACATTCCTATCGACAGACATGACCGCCTGAGACCTGAATTCTATACAACCGTACACACGGGAACATGTCTTAGCGACACAAATATCTACAAAGATAATTTAGGCCTCCAGGGTCTGTCACAAACGCTAGCACGGCAAATGGACGCACCTATCAGCTAACAGATCTGACGTCGTGTCCGGCATGGAGATAGGTCTTGCTAGATTCACTGATTACGACAATCGTTGCCTGGGGAGAAATTAAAGCATCGCCTATCTGGAAATATCCACACACTACGCGAGTAATCAGCCAGATAAGAACACCGTGCGTATTCTAGTTAGACGCGTGATTGCCGTATTTGGGAGGCACCTTCGACAACGACGTCGCAGGTTTCTTCATCTGCTTTAGGCGTAACTCCGTGGACGAGTGCGACTTATCCTTATTATTTAACTAATTTCATTTAATTGGTAAAACAACATTGTATTTGCAGAACACATTTCCAGTGCATTGTGACGATTTGTTTACGTTTGTGCAAGATTCTGGCCAGTTTTTATATAAATATTCAACACGGTATCGTGGTGCATGCGGATCACTGAAGCCATTGTCGTCCATCTTGCTTTCCCAGAACCGTCGATAATAATTATAAGTCACAGGATGATTTACTTGCAGCTTACGCGTTACATTTGGAACGTGTATGCCTACGTCACATGTGGCAGCAAATTATGGTGTTGTTATAGATATAATTGTTTTGAGAAAACGCGATCGTTGCATACGTAACATGGTTGAACTTATATGGCAGCACAAATAGTATACGTAAAATAGGGAAACCAATATGATCATGTAAAATAGACCTTTTAGCATTACACTTCCGAATCATATATAAATGAGTAATGCGGACAGTGACAGAACATTGTCAAGGCTGTAATGGTTGTACCTTTCCTTCCGAAGCGTTTGTTAAACACATTTAAGAGGAACATCTAGAAAACGGACAGTGTTTATTAAGGTTGCATTCTGGATCGTCCATCGATTAAAAACAACATTCCTGCATGCCCCGTACAGGTTATATAACTATCTTCAATTCCATACATTTGTTCAACAAAATACGCCACTTTACAATAAAATGGCGCAGAAAACGAACCATTATATCCGCGTGTTTGTTGTGCCGCTGGCCGGAGCAAGTAGATGGACCCGCTCACTGTGGACATCGCAAGCGAACACATCGTAATGATTCGGTCCTGCATTGCCATTTGCAAATATTCTAATCTATAAAGTCTGTCTTTGGTTTTGGCTATCCCACCTGGCATTAGTGGGCCGATTCGAACGAAACTATTTCCGGCTCTGAATGCATCACTACGGCCACGTGACTAATCGGTTGTGAAAGCATAATAGGCTTACAACGTAAATTATTAACGTATACAGTATCATGTGTGTTTGTGCTAAGGAAAAAAGTATATTTTGTGTTCTGGTTATAAAAACTGAAAAGAGGTTCGCATATTTCGCAGAACGTGACAAACGTATTTCAATATTAATATAGGACGGCCTAAGAATGAGCTTCAGTGCCACTCCATTGTCAGGTCAGAATGAAATTTGAAGATTGCGCAGTGCTGATGAATATTTTCGTGGTTACTTTCAACATTTTTGAAACTTACCAAAACTTTCAAATTTACCCCGTCGAGACAGAAATGTTTTTCAACTGTACACGGCATAAAGCACTCCATATTATTCAACTGCGCACCTCTGAGGCACGCCGAACATATCAAGCTTCTTCTAAACACCAAACACCTCTCCTGAAGCTCATCCAAAACAATCCTTGCTCACCAAAAACCTCAAATCGCCGCCAAAATAGGGGAAGGACGGGTGAAGTGGGCCCCTTAAGCGCCGATCGACCTTCATTTGACATTATGTAAAAAATGGTAAACTTTTCCTACACTACCTAGCTATGTATGCAAATATAATATGTTAGACGAGTTTAAAAAAGACAACCATTTAATTTTTTGGTAAAACGTGGAGGCCCCCTCACAACGCTATGCGATGCCACTTAATCGTTGGCACAAATCTCGCACATAAACCCGCCACGCCGATACCCGGCGCATGCATGGTGTGTCCACCAGCCACCCTCCCCGCAGTACATCCAACTTTCGCATTTTCTGCTGTTGCAATACAAAAATCCGAACAACACAGACAAAGGCGATTTTTTGACATGTTGCAAGCTTTTGTGTGCCCCCTCTTCTTTGAACCGGTTGGTTGTAGGCACGTTACCAGTTTACCCGTGGTCTCGACGTCTTTCTTGTAACGGCTGCCAGTAACGAACCAGGTCGTCCCTCTGTAGCTTGTCGCACTGTAGCCCCATCGGGCCCACTTTGGCCTCTGCCATGGATTATCGGTCTGACGCTATTTTGAGATTAATGCGTTTATTCACTTCAAACTGAAATTGCTCATTCAACTAACTATGACCAGTATTTACAGTTATAGTTGTGTACTCTGACAATTTATGAAATGGCGGTGTTTGTAAGGCACATCAATTAGTTTTTTGAAAAGTTTGCTACTCACAGTTTTGTATTCGCGCCAAAGAAACAAATACGACGTTGGAGAATGTCCCCAGAAGGGTCTGTAAATACTACTACTACTACTACTACTACTACTACTACTACTACACTACTACTACTACTACTACTACTACTACTACTACTACTACTACTACTACTACTACTACTAGTCTTCTCTACTCTCTCTCTCTATACTCTCACTCTCTCTACTCTACTACTACACTACTAGCTACTCTGCTACTGCTACTGCTACTGCTACGTACTGCTACTGCTACATACTACTACTACTACTACTACTACTACTACTACCACTACTGACTGCCACTGCATGCCACTCCATCCCAACCACTGCATCTACTGCTCTGACTGACTACTGCCACTGCTGCTTACTATCACTACTACTACTGCTCACTACTACTCTACTCCACTACCACTGCCACTGCCACTGCCGCCACTGCTGCCACTGCACTGCACTGCCACTACCACTGCCACTACCACTACCCACACTCCACTACCACTACCACTACTCTCCTACTCACTCTACTCTGCACTACTGCCACTGCCACTGCCACTGCCACTGCCACTGCCACTGCCACTGCCACGCACTCCACTACCACCCATGCCACTGCCACTGCCACTGCCACTGCCACCACTGCCACTGCCACTACCACGCTACCACGCTCACTGCTACTAACTACCTGCCACTAGCTACTGACTACTGACTGCACTACTCTGCTACTACCCTGACTCACTGCCACATTGCTCACTCGCCAGCCTGCCACTGCCACTGCCGATCCTGCCCTGCCGCCACTGCCACCTGCATCCGCTGGCCATTCCTGCCATCCCTGCCCTGCCCTGCCACTGCCACTGCGCCCTGCCACTGCCACTGCCACTGCCACTGCCACTGCCACTGCCCACCTAGCCACTGCCACTGCTACTGGCTGCTGCTGCTGCTGCTGCTGCTGCTGCTGCTGCTGCCTACTGCCTACCTGCCACTGCCACCCCACTGCCACTGCCACCCCCCGACCCCCACTGCCACTGCCACTGCCACTGCCACTGCCACTGCCACTGCCACTGCCACTGCCACTGCCACTGCCACTGCCACTGCCACTACCACTACCACTGCCACTGCTGCACTGCCGCACGCGCTGTGCCGCTGCCTGCTTGCCGCTGCTGTTTTGCTCTGCTCTCTGCTGCTCTCTCTCTGCTGCTCTACTGCTGCTAACTCACTACTGCTGCCCGACTGACTGCTGCCTCTCTGCGTGCTTGTTCTTGCGTGCTGCTGCGTATGCGCGCTCTCGCTCTCTGTGACTGACGGGGCCCACTTTGGCCGCCGACGGGCCCACTTTAGCCGCCATTCTCCTACGTATCAATCCATAAATATCAGGTGTCGGGTATAATAGGATTTCCAGCCTCCCATCACCAGCAATGCTGGGGTCTCCAATGACATCCGGTTCCTGATCTTTAGAGATAGTCAACACTGGATCAGATGAATGAGCAAATTGTCACGACGCCAACAATGTTCCTGATGATCTGACCCATTCTCTCCTGTGCGCAATGGTGGCGCCACACCACGTAGTAACGTGGCACCAGAACTAGTCCTCTCATAGTGTCGCCATCTTTCGGAGTGGGATCATGCTATCACAAAACGTTCAATGCATTATCCCATTCATTACCAATACAGCGCACCAGTTTCACGAATATCAACTGCTAATTGGGAAATTGAATTGGTTAGTTGCATCATATTTCTTTTCGTTCATGACAGCCACCTGGAACTCTTCTATCGCGACATACACGCTTAAAAACTAGTGCCAGTCTGTTTTTTGTACATTAATTTAGGGAAAAGTGTCTATATTTGTGCTACTTCAAGTAAGTAACCAAACAATCAGAGCAAATACGCAGGGAAACTTACTACTTTATTACACCTGAAAAGTGAAAATTATAAGTATATTAGTAAAATATAATGAGTTTCACGTTTTAGTTAGAAGTATATGACTAAAATTTAACGAGTTTCATGTTTATATATATATATATATATATATATATATATATATATATATATATATATATATATATATATATATATATTGCTCAATTCAAAATGAAATTGAGCAAAATGCTAAGAAATAATAATAATATATATATACATATACATATACATATACATATACATATACATATACATATACATATACATATACATATACATATACATATACATATACATATACATATACATATACATATACATATACATATACATATACATATACATATACATATATACTATAATAATATATATATATATATATATATATATAAATTTTATATATATATATATATATATATATATATATATATATATATATATATATATATATATATATATATATATATATATATATATATATATATATATATATATATATATATATATATATATATATATATATACCGTGCGTGACAAATATCTAGGAAAGAGCGAATAGAAAAGTTACAGATATGATTGAGTAATTTAACAAATCATAAGATGGAAGTGGACCTGGGCAGGGCACATCAGTAGAACACGAGAAAACCGACGGTCATTGCGTATCACTACTTGGAAACCTTATAAAGGAAGTCGGACAGACGAACTAGGCGAGTAGGGAAGAACACCATCAGACAGAGGGAACCACGAGATCTGTAGCTGTGGAAACAACATGCCGAGACTTTCGCCCAACCACGGGACTCTACGGCTGCGCCATGATGATGATGGTGATGGTTCTGCTAACTACGACAACAATTCTAATTCACAATACCTCGCGACGTTATTAAATATTATTCTGTTATGCTCAGGCACGTCGAAGCAACTATCCGTGAGATCACTCGTTTTTTGCTGTGACGACGTAATTGCGTGACGACAATTCATTGATATATCCGGACTGACGGGAAAATGCTGACAGTATCGCCGAGCACAATTTACGAATGTTGCCCAAACGGATGATAAATTGCCCAAGTTAGATCAATCGTGTGTATTATCCACTCGCCAATAGACAGTATTTCTTTAATTGGTAAATCTCGTTAATGTTAGACCGTCGTTGTCGGTGTGTTGCCAACCACGTAACAATTACGTCACCGGGACAACGCTACACCTCGTGTAGATATAATCGCGGTGTTATTGAGCCTGCAAACTAAGCACTGTTGTCTAAACTGTAAACATGTCTGTTGTCGGGCGTATTTTAAACTACCTGATACGTTTGTAATAATATTCACTGCCAACTGTCGGGACGGATGGCTGTTGATGAATGTTTTCCTATGTTAGCAACCGTTTCCATCAGGTGATCATTTAGTAAATGTTATGACGTAACATATAACGACGATACATAATTATAACAATACATTTTCTCTCATACCAAACTTGATTTTTGCATATAAGACCCAAAGTTGCACACAGAGGCCTTAATAACTTTTAATACCGTTAAACGGTGTTTTTGGTGGATCCATCTTCCATTCATTATTTCTTTGATAGAGAGGTACAGATGCAGAGAGGACGATGCGATAGAGACAGGGGGAAATGAGCGGCTAAGAAGTGGAAACGCTGAGAGACAAAGAGGCAGAAATGCACCGAGGACGCGAGGCAGATAAGTTGGAGGATAACATTGAAGGGAGGCTGAGAGACAGAGAATATGACAAGCAAAAAGAATGGGAGGAGATGGAGATGGAGATGGAGATGGAGATGGAGATGGAGATGGAGATGGAGATGGAGATGGAGATGGAGATGGATATATATATATATATATAATTATATATATATATATAAAAGAGAGAGAGAGAGAGAGAGAGAGAGAGAGAGAGAAGAGAGAGAGGGAGAGAGAGAGAGAGAGAGAGAGAGAGAGAGAGAGAGAGAGAGAGAGAGAGAGAGAGAGAGAGGATGAGGTGTTGGAGATGGAGAGGCAGACACGATGGCAGGTTAGAAGATGGAGAGGCAGAGATGATGAGTGGATAGAAGATGGCGAGATAGAGAGTAGGCACTTTACAGCGTTACCATACGCATAAATACTCAGAAACAGAAGGTGATCACATGGATTGCTTCTATGGTAGCGGCCAAGTCGATCTTACTATGAGTCAGAGAGACTCACGTGACAAAACAGTTAAACGACCATATCGTTTTTCTCTCTGTTACATAACATCAATCTCAAATCAATACCACTGATGCTATACATATATACTAGATTCTAAGAATGTCGACTCGCTTCATTGTCATCATCTTTGTTTTTTATCGTTGACCTTACAGATTCCACTGTATAGTTCTGTGTTGGTCGAATGTTGTTGCCAGTGAATGTCAAATACGACTCGAAGCACTCCCGTTTAGTTGTGTGTCATGTGCTTTCGTCGTCCGTATCTCGCATCCATAAAGTAGCACAGACTCTATTCTTTCAATAAACAGTCGCTGCTTGATTTCGCGTGAGAGTGTAGATTTCTATATTAGGTTTAGTTGGTTGAATACTCTCCGTGCCCGTGTCTTCCTGGTTTTTGTTGTGTGTCTGCTGTGCAGACCCACATGCGTATACTAAGGTATTTATAGTATTCAGCCATCTCAATAACATCTTCTTCCCTGGCAACGATGCTGGTGTTAGCTGTTTGGTTTGGCGTGAATGCGAATATAGTGACAACTACACCAGATGTCTGCCCGTACAGACCACACGAGTCTCTGCGTAAACTGACCACTGAGGTCAGTTATAAGAGGATGTTGAGACGATTTACGTTAATTATTGGTTTGATTGTGAGAATGATAACTATACTAAAATATTGTGTTTATATAAAAATGTTCGATGCTGTGTTTGTTCTATTCAAGCATACAATTATCGCCATCACCACCACAACTATTATTATTATTCACTAACATTTATACAGGACATGAATTGTATCCAAAATGTTGTAATAATTGATCAGTGATCAGCGAACAATATGCTGAGAGATTCGCTGCCGATGGCATTTAGCTGTGAAAATGTCGGATTATCACGAAATTGCATTTGCAAATTAAAGTGCCCATCTCGTACACATTTCACAACGATGATGCTATGTTCCCGTCATACAACGGAGCTGTTGAGATCGTCGTTCTTTCCACCTGATATTGTCCTAACTATCATCTACATCTGCAAACATTCAATTCGACTTCGCGACGACTAGAAACTGAACAAGTGTAGTAAAAGAATGATACACTTATAGGCCTATTAAACCTTGTTAATTTTTGTAGTCGCATTTTCCGTTGTCATCATAGTAATTAGAAGCAGGGTTTGAATGTGTTCTGGGAGTTTGTATTGTTATGTGGCGATTGTCTGTATGTCTGTATGTACATGTTTCCTATGTATGGTGATTATTCACACATGATGTTGTTATGGCATAACATTAAAACAATGGAGATCTACAAGTTCCCCCACAACCCTGTCATACTTATTTATTTGTTTACAAACCTGACCGAGTGTCAGGGTGGGTCATTATTAACAAGCACGATTAATTTGAGCATAATTTCATGCAATTACTACCGCTATTAATCAACAGGTAATCATTCAAACATAGGTTAATATTTTACTACAAATATACAACATGCTACAAATTAGAAACGGATGTACCTGGCAATAATGGCGCACATCATATTCACCATACATGTAGTAATATTAAGTGATACAGCAATACACGTGTGATAGTAGCTAGGTGCACGTGTATTGAATGTTCACGCCTTACTACAGCAAGCGGGTTTAATGCGTTTGTGTCGTTTCTTGCCGCACGTGCGCCCGAGCCCCGCGCTAATGCGTGCGCTGTGATGACGGAAAGATGAAGATTGATCAGCCAGAAACGACCCTGGATTCCTGAAACGGTGCGTTGCTTCTCTCGTTCGAATGCGAGCGTGATTTACGCGCGGGTTTGCCTCTCGTAAACGTCAGGTTTGTTGTCGTACAACCCCGCGAATGATAGCAGGACCAGGCTACGGCTGTTCCGTGGCCAGCAATCAACGAGGGTGCTAATTTTGTGTTGGAATTTGCTAAATGAACATACCAATAATATTGACAACTTGGCAATCGCGTATTTGGCTTACCGTTCTGACGATGTGCGGTTAAACCAATGTTTTGTTTATCTTTCGCATACTAAACTTTCGAAATGCCCACAATGTTTTGGGGTTCCTAAATGCCACTTTTGTGAGCAGTATAGTCGACCTTTAGTGAATATATTGCACGATTAAGAACGTTACATTAGTTAAACCCGAGAAACCGAAACCTCCCTTTGACCTACACGAACTAACCGCCATTGGCGCTAATTGGACCATTATTCGGACGATAAATACAACCCGTTATCGGCGAGTTTTCGCGTGGCGTATGGGTGAAATTCTTTCCGGTACGCGACTTTTGCTAACGCT
>JAODUO010000502.1:252500-260000 GCA_025642075.2 Ridgeia piscesae
CGTTGTCACGTTTCGTGGTGCGTTCTCGGAAATGTTCCATTGTGTTCTGTACACGCACGCGCACGCACGCACGCACGCACGCACGCACGCACGCACGCACGCACGCACGCACGCACGCGCACACACACACATACACACACGCACGCACGCACGCACGCACGCACGCACGCACCACACACACACACACACACACACACACTATTTTCTTTAGACTGCGAGTAATTTGGCAAAGCGAGCAATTTGACAGAACACCGCATGAATACGTTATGCATTGTTGCAAAAGTCAACTCACACGAATCATCACTTCTGCTTCTCTCCTTTCGCCCACTTTCAGTTCCCTTCTATCGCGGTTGTCATCTCATGCAGTTCCATTATTGTCCACGTGACTTCATTCAGTCGGAGCACTACTGTTTTGCTATCATGTCACCGGCCATATTCAACCTAACGGCCCGAAACTTCTTGTTTGATAGTAACGCTTGCGGTGAAATTATTATACAGACTTCGCTAAAAAAATAATAGCATCATTCATCCTTGAGCACGAAAGAAAGCAATGACATCAGAGGTCCTTTTTCGCCGCACGGCTGTTGTTTGAAAGCACTTATGACGTTCGTCAGTTTATTCAAGTCTTCGCCGATTATTCGCAGTTCTGAATAAAGCCAGGATTCCACAGTTTCAGGAATAAACACGATAAACGTTAGCTTTTAATTTCGCGCAAATCAGAACAAAATATATGTTTAACCACGTCTTCAGGTGGGATAGTATTATTTATATTACTGCTGCTGCTGCTGCTGCTGCTGCAGCTGCTACTGCTGCTGTTGCTGTTGCAACAACAACAACTACTACTACCAGTTTATATAAAAAACGCGAGAAATCCCCATTAAACGACATATACAAAACGCAAAACAAAAAGATTGATAAGTCGAGAATTGTATGCGTCCTTATACGTCATATGGCATGAAGATTAGGCAAAACAATTAATATAGTGTCCAGAGGTTAATAATATGAACAATTCCAAACGTATACAGGTAGATCCATTTTTCAGACGGATGCATGCGACTGCGCTAAATTCTATCGATCCATGTAACGATGCGAATCGTATCCGCACAGGAATCGACTAGAACATTCCCGGTAGTGACGTAATTGCAGAGGTATTCCTCACTGCGCATGCCTTTCCGTACACATGAATGCTAGCTTAACTTCATTCAGTCCAAGTTCCTGCGCTTGTGGGGTCTTACCAAATTCCACGCAATCTTTCCTTCCGGTGGGTCGTAGATATATCAGTGTTTATTGGATCCTCGACATAATCCAGACACGGTCACGGACACGCCACATACCAGAGCAGCACACGCCATAATTCCCCGTTTCTGCGTCCGTAAACGCGGTTGATGGAAGACCTAGATCGCATAAACGAGATGATGGAACATCGCACGTGAAAACTCCAGCGGCTTCAAACATCAATCTTACTCCTGTTTCTCCCGACCTACCTTCCGTGTCATTCCACGAACACTCGTGCGTCTTTCCACCCTATTCTGTGACCCGAAGACATGCTGACATCCCCTTGGTTAAATCAGGGAAAACACCCATATCTGTGGATGATGTCACGGCAACCTTTTCTTTCTTCCTTGGGCTGTTGCGCTCATCGACTTGATGTGAGACCACAATAAGGTGTTCTTCCGCCATTACCCGAGCGACCAAAGAGTACCATGTACAAACAACATTATACAGGTTGTCTGAATTTCCGTGAGCACGTATGTAGTATGTAGTGTAGACATGATGTTTTCGTGCAGCGTGGCATCAGAGCTGTCAAATTATGACAGCTGACAGTCGGTGCATTTCTAAGTATTAATACAGTTGTCATTTTGCCTGGTGATGTAATCAGGGGCAATCCGTGAGTAGTTCAAGCAGAAATGGACGGGTGTAAGGCTTGAAAGAAGTTTGTGGGAGCCTGGGGTATTAGAAGTTCACGAAATTTTGACAGAACGTTTGTCTATGGAGGGTAAACATGCTGTGAAATTGTCAATAACAGATCTCATCAAGATTAGAAATGAATGAAACGTTATAATGGTCGCCTATGAAAAATGCAAATGTGGTCTGACTCCACTTCACTGCAATTACGCCGTATACTTCGCCCAAACATTGTAACCTGCTGGCCACGTTTCTTGCCGTGCTGCCTCCTGGTCGATTAATTGTCTAACAGCTGTACTGTCGACAGATTATTTTATCTAACGACCATCTACTCTGGTTCCAACAGAGCACGCAAATCTTGTTTGTCGCCAAGTCGTTTTTATGATGCTTATTTTACCATTTGCATTCATGGTCCGGTTCTTAATACGATTCGAATGAGTTATGAATTCTTTCGCATTCTAGCGTGATTCAGAAACCTCCGTTGTAAGGTGTATACGTTTCCACCAAACAAAAAGCAAGCATTCATCTAGAAGGTGGGAACTACTATGCAGATCAGCTATTATTTTCAAATTGTTTGCGTATTGCAGTAACTTTGACTCTGAACATGCCTACAGACAACGGTGAAAACGCATCATAACCCAACTGGTGGATGTTAAAATCAATCAAGCGTGAATATTTCACGTGAATGCTCAGTCGGATTCATAAATTAGTCCATAATGCTATGTTTATTGAGATAATCGAAAAGATAGACAGGTAACATACGAATATGTATGAATATAATATGTATACATATATATATATATATATATATATATATATATATATATATATATATATATATATATATACATACAACACACACACACACACACACACACACACACACACACACACACACACACACACACACACACACACACACACACACACACACACACACACACACACACACACACACACACACACACACACACACACACACACACACACACACACACACACACACACACACACACACACACACACACACACACACACACACATACCTACATACATATGTGCAGTGACGTTTGACAAAACTCGGAAGAAAAGCAAGCCTTGTCCTATATGCGATCCCTGCTAAATAAACCGATGCAGAGGAGAATGTTTAAAATGGCACGAAAAAGACAGCATTATCACACTATTATCGACTTAACATTAGCAATCGTCGATAATAGCAGCGTCATTGAAAGAATCACCATTTTGTGGATAAACTCCAAAGCCACGCGATGACATCATCCTGAACACATGTTTTCGGACAGTTTATCCTGGATAGTCGCTATTCCATGATATTGTCGCGATACCATCGCAATAACTATGACGTAATAATTTAACAAGATTTAACAAGATTGCCACCTAGAGATTCAACTCTAGATGGCAGATGGACTAGGAAGCCATTTGGCTTATCGAGAGTCCAACCTATCTATCTAAGTATACCCCGCCCGTCTTAGGTATATGTCGATTTTATTTTTAAATATATTAACACTACTAGCACCTACACAATCAGCTGATAATCTGTTCCATTCGTTTACTGTTCTTTGTGAAAATGAAAATTTTCTAATATCTAGTCTACACTGCTTCTTTGCTAATGTAACTCCATGTCCTCTAGTCCTCTCTTCCTTGACTGTGAAAAAATATTTCTGTTAATATTTTCATATCCATTCAATATTTTAAACACCTCAATCTGATCTCCTCTCAATCTTCTGGTTTCTAGTGTTGTTAAACCACATTCTTTTAGACGCATTTCATAACTAATATTCCTGAGTTTTTGTATCATTTTGGTCGCTCTCCTTTGTACTCTTTCTAGCATATCAATATCCTTCTTGCGATATGGCCTCCATGCTTGTATACAATATTCTAAGTGAGGCCTAACTATTGTTTTATACAGCGGTATTATTAGTTCTTTTTCTTTGTACACTATATTGCGCCTAATTAATCCAAGAATTTGGTTTCCCTTCGCTGCTGCAATTCCACACTGCTCTGATACCTTCATGTCAGCACTAATAGTTAACCCTAAGTCCTTTTCCTTTAAGGTAGTATTTAGTACAGTACCACCCATTGTATATTGTGCATCTTCATTCCCATGTCCTGTGTGAAGGCACTTACACTTTCCAAAATTAAACAGCATTTGCCACTTCTCACACCATTCTATCAACTTATTAAGATCATCTTGTAAATGCTGTCTATCTGCATCACTTTTAATGTTCCTAAACACTTTTATGTCGTCCGCAAATTCAACACCTTGCTTGTTATGTCATCATCCAAATCATTGATATATATTAAGAATAAAATAGGTCCCAGTACTGATCCCTGCGGTACTCCACTCAAAACCGCTTTCCAGTTTGAAACCTCCCCATCAACTACTACTCTTTGTCTTCTATCAATAAGCCATTTTTCTATCCAGTTGATCATTCCATTTCCTATGCCATGGGCCTTTAGTTTAAGTAGTAGTCTTTGGTGTGGCACTTTGTCAAAGGCTTTTTAAAATCTAAGTAGATTATATCTACTGGTGATCCCTCATCTACCCACTTTGTGACATCTTCCAAAAAACATAACATATTTGTTAAGCATAACCTCGCTTTTAAAAACCCATGTTGAGATGGGTTTATCAATTTATTTTTAACAAGAAAATCAACCAGGTGATCTTTAATTAGTCTTTCTAATAGTTTGCAAATCACGGATGTTAAAACGATAATAACCATAATAAGTGTTTTAAAACGTACACACGAATGCGTTCTCCCAGCATTGTCGCGAACATGTCAGCCGCAGTATTAGTGCCTGACTAAACGTTTTTTTGTGTGAACGAATACTTTTCTTAAAATAATTTCACTCTTGCTGAAAGCTTCCTAAAGATGCGTTTGTAGTGGAAACACTACGACCGATTCTGAAGTGTATTTTCACGGAGAATAGTTATGAAGTTATGATGAGTATTGACACAATGCGTGTATATAATACTGCACATAATTTGACCGTTCAGCTGGCAAAGAAACGGATAATATACTTTGTTCTATTAGATATGCACAACATCGATTAGACTAACAACTTTCGCAAACAGCTCGTAAATTGTCTATCGATACCTCATTATCCCACCGTCATTGTTCCGTAACCGTTGCGTAATTCTATACGAGTCTTGTACTACCATCGTTCATGGTTTTCTGCCCGTAAATACCACTTCAATTAATTATATTTTCCACTACTCTCCTCCAGTAAGAGCTAGAGTCGCAAATTCGTATTTATAGGAGCCTCGGGTTTTGTCCCTAAGAGCGTCGGGTTTTGTCCCCATAAATAGGCAATTACGCTGCCGTAGCTATTCCGTTACTGGCAACTATTAGCAACATCTTTGACAGTTGTGCTCCGCTATTAGCCCACGACTTAATAGCAACTCCGAAGTAGATATGGTATCAGCGGACCGGCTACACGGTGGCAGCTCACGCAATAGATACAATGCATTTGTTAGTAGCAGATTTGTTGAAGCAGCGCTTAAGCTCAAGTGCTTAATGGGCAATATCGCACCGCAGCAAATTGACCTACAACAACATTGCTGCAACGTACCAGATACGTTTGTTGTATTGAGAAACATATGGTCGGAATGTTTGTTTTATAGCTGAAATAGTCCAGCGGATATTTGAGAGAAAATTACGTGATGTGCATTTTCTATATAAAAGCAAGACACTTGACTCATATATTCGACATAGTAAGAGGACCATTTTAAAGACTGCAGGCATTGCAACTGTTGCTGCTGTCAAAAATGCAAATTTTTTTTACTGACAGCAAAATTCAATTTTCCCGTATTTTAGCTTCATCACATAAAGCAATAACTGTGGTATTCAGATATACCTTTGTCGGGAGAACGATTTAATTTGTTTCCGGCTTTCACGTCATTTGAAAAACTGGCGATCGTCAATACTAATATATCTCAATATCTCAAAAACTACGTCACATGGAGCAGATGGCCCCGCCTTGTCATGACATGCCGAAACATTGTCATGGCACTGTGAGAGATGTTTCGCTCAGAAGCTACAACTATGGAATGTTTGTCATTGCATATGTAGGTAGGATGCTGCTTTCTGTTGAGCGTGCCAAGCAGCGAAGTGAAACAATTGTCTTACGAACTCGTGACACTGAAGTTGTCGTGTCGCGTCATATACACGGCGGTGAACGTCGTGTGATAGCGACAGGCATTAATCATCAGGATCATCATCGGCGGTTCCTCGAAACGAGGATGACGTCTTCCAGAGGTCGGTCGTGTGTCCTGTGGTGACTCAAAGTCCCGATTCTTGAGCTGCAGATCTTGTTGCAGTGTAGGCAGGAGGTGCTAGATGAAAGGCAGACGTGAAGATGTTGAGACATCTGCCTCTCCTTTCTCCTCTGCCGATTCTCCGTCTCGTGAAGTAGACGGTGTGTTTCAAATGTTGTCATTGCCTGGTATATGCTACGGCGCCAAAATGGACGGTCCACAGCCATAAGTTCCCAGGTGTGAATGTCAATTTGGCCTTTCTTCGAATAATGTTTGGCACAGATAATTAATTCCGACACGTTGGCGCAACTGCTACTGCGCGTGAGTTGGTGCACAAGAGCAGGGCGCTGTCTTCCACGCGCTGTTCGGGTGTGATACTGGATCAGGTTTTGCCGGGAGTAGCACACGTAAGGCTTAGGCATAAATGAATGCATTCTGCGGTGTTACGCATGCGCTGTGTGCTCTTACAGACACTCCGTCTGGTGGATGTCCTACAACCCAGTTAGAAGGACATGTTGTTCGGTACGACCGAAGGAGTTCGGAGAACGATGTGAACTGCACAAGACAGTCTTCTTGATGGAGAAAGAAGACACGTATCAAGAAGAGTCCACCAAGGCAGGTTGTCTTATGCGAGTAGCCACCAGACTGGCCATCTCTAGGTCAGCATCACTGAAAGCACCACAGTTAAACAGTCCAGCGTACGTCAGTTGGACAAGAAATGAGAACGGCCTTGAATGGGAGATGCATTGGACGACACTGTCATCTGCAGGTACAACTTGCCGTGCGATCTCACGTCTGGCTTTTGGAACGGTTGCAGAAGACAGTGTGAGGATGTGTGAGCAGCTTGAGGTTTTTCAGAATAAACTCAAGGGACATGTATCATTATGACATTAGTAGACTAATATTTGAAGAGGCTCTATCCATTTTACAGAATCTTATATAAGTACCACCGTTAACGTGAAAACAAATAAGCTTTGTCGGGCGCAATGGTGGATATTACAAAATGGCAGATATTTTGATAGTCAACACAAGTCAAAGTAATACAATTTAAATCACCGCATCTAGAAGTCCAACATTTGGCATCAGCTTTGTGGCTCTCAGTTACACAGTTCTTAAGATATGGACATAATAGACTTATTCTAACGTCATCTTTTAAAATGGCGGATATACGAATTTCCGTGACGACTAAAAGTAATATTTTAACATCGCCAACCACCAAGCTATCCAACACCACTTACGTAACCACTCAAAGTGACATACCTTTTGAGATATCGTGACATATGTATTGACAACTGCCATCTTTTAAAACAGTGTTATAA
>JAODUO010000502.1:267500-282500 GCA_025642075.2 Ridgeia piscesae
TTTGCTCCAAGCATGAAACGTGTGTTACATTACCTACATCACCATGTATAAAGTGTATTCAAAGCAGAACAGCTGTTCAATCTCCTGTCATGGCATTTTCCCTACAACCGCCATTTTCGTGTTCATGGATTTCTGACACGATTTTATTCAAAGGTCGAAAGCGTAACGACATCTTCAGCCAGCCCCGTGGAAATGCGCAGCGTTGTTGATATCGTGTGCCATATTATGACATGTTGTTGTGTGGTTTGATTAGTTGTGGTGTCTTAGCCCGCGCGCCCATTTTAATGGCCAATTACTGGTAGGTGCTTTGTCATAAACCACCGTTGAGCTGCAAAAGTAATTAGCTCGCCGGCGCTTGTGGCTATACGTTATATCCGTGAACATCGTAATGCGCCGCTCTGATAGAGCTGTGCCACAGCGTGCATGCCAATCCCGTTCTTTCTGGTGTTCCACATAAGAGTTTGGGCACTTCAGTTTTATCTCGTTACAAGAGATAACACTTTCGTATAATCTCGCCCACAATAGGTTTACTCCTCACGGCAAAATTCCATTTCGAGTAATTATGCTGCAAAGCAATTGCTAATGCTAATGTTGGTTGGGTCCATTTCGAACACGCTATCATAATCTATTGGGTTATTTGCCGTGATACACCAGTAAGGCTGTACATACCGTCTACAATCAACGATGTCAAGTGCATGCGTAAGTGATCTTAAGCCAAAACATATGACGGGACGGGACGGGACGGGACGGGACGGGACGGGACGGGACGGGACGGGACGGGACGGGACGGGACGGGACGGGACGGGACGGGACGGGACGGGACGGGACGGGACGGGACGGGACGGGACGGGACGGGACGGGACGGGACGGGACGGGACGGGACGGGACGGGACGGGACGGAACGGAACGGAACGGAACGGAACGGAACAGAACGGAACGGAGGGGAAGAGAGTTGAGAAGATAGGATAACACGGACATGTGCGTTGACAATGGTGTATATCGTTGCGAAAGATGGAACTCCAAGTGAACAGAATGTCAATTAAAACGCTAGCACACGCACACTCAGCACACACGACCGCAGTGTACTGCTGCCTATCTACGTATCCGCCATTTTCAATGCACTTGCCAAGGCAGAATATTATCAATGTTATTCCCGAGTCACGAGAATGCATTCAACTGCAGATAGATACATAACGACACGAAACAACGATAATGTCCGTGATAGATGCGTTCGTTAAATCACTTCGCCGTATCTGCACTGAACGCAATCAGCTGGCGACGCCGTTGTCTGTTTTTCGCAATCTTCAAGTCTAGCCGTCGGTTATGGGGAACATTTAGGGAATGTTTATGACTAGTTACATCTGGTCGGGGGCTGGTCCAGCTTCAGTTGTGAAGTCAACGACCGCTCTGGCTTTGATGCACAGAGAACTCTGTAACCGAGGTGTCATTGGCGTATAGGACACCGGCGCGGCAGAGCCGATAAGTCGTATTTAGTTCTTGTTACGAAATCTACTACATGACTTGAATGAAATAATACCGAGTACGTCCGTCGACACAAATGGCGTAACGATTGTTATACTAAACCGCAATACACAAGCAGCATAGTGTAGTAAATGAAATGTTACGGGATATCGCCCCAAATTGTGCTAACAGCATTTCCCCAATCCTCTTCAGCAAGTGACGGACTGTCGGTGGACGGGCGGATGGGCTGGCTGTCTGTCTGTCTGTCTTTTGGCTGTCTGTCTGTCTGTCTGTTTGGCTGTCTGTTTGGCTGTCTGTCTGTCTGTTTGGCTGTCTGTTTGGCTGTCTGTTTGGCTGTCTGTTTGGCTGTCTGTTTGGCTGTCTGTTTGGCTGTCTGTCTGTCTGTTTGGCTGTCTGTTTGGCTGTCTGTTTGGCTGTCTGTTTGGCTGTCTGTTTGGCTGTCTGTTTGGCTGTCTGTTTGGCTGTCTGTTTGCTGTCTGTCTGTCTGTCTGGCTGTCTGTTGGCGGTCTGTTTGGCGGTCTGTCTGTCTGTCTGCTGTCTGTCTGGGTGGGTGGCTGGCTGGCTGGCTGGCTGGCTGGCTGGCTGGCTGGCTGGCTGGCAGCATGCTGGCTGCCTGGCAGGCAGGCAAGCAGAACTCAAACTTGGACAAGCAAGTATTGTGGGGTGTATCATGCAGCCAATTACCAAACCTCTATCACCACAACATTTAGTGTCGTTCAAACTAACACGATAACTCCGGTGTCTTTTGCAGAAAGACGAAGAAGCGGAAAGAGTCGTCGGAAGCGGAAGCGGAAGAGTCGCACCCAAAGGGCAAGTCAAAGACGACGTGTATCATCATGGTATCACTGACGCTCACCTCCATCGTGCTGCTGGCCCTCGACGTCGCCATGGCTACCAACGGTTGAAAGACCGTCGGCGTATTTACGGCAGCTGAACAGACGTCCACCGCTTGGGCGAGTTTTCTTGACTTCACGAGATTTATCAACGCGTGCAGCGAGGTGGCGCTACGTTAGTTTGGAAACACACCGTTTCCTGTCACCTCTGAGACTGTACCCTGATACGTGTGGCGGAAAACAGCGATGTTCATGCACAGTATACCGTTTTCATTACTACGCATGCGCGCAACGAGTGCTCTGTGTTTTTTACTTGTGCAACGACTCTTTTAACATCGGCACAAAGAACAAACCTTTATTATCCATTATTTAGCATGAACTAAGGATTTCTGCGTGCATTGGGCTGAATCTGAGCCTATTTATATTATATGTGCCAATTCGTTTCCGAGAACCTGCCGGGTTTGTTAGCAACTATCCAGGTCTCCAAAAAGAAGAAAACTTCCATGATTTCACTTTATACCAAAGAAGCTCACGGAAGTATAAAATAATAATTGTGCGACTCCACTTAAGCAGTATTTGGTGAACTTCAACGGGGGTAGGGAGGGTGCAATTGACCATTTGAGTGACCCCCAGGAGGGTGCAGTTGTGTTTTGTTTTTTACTTCGGGGGAAGTATAATTGGAGTTTAATAGCATTGCATAACAGGACAATATAAAGTTTCGCTTGCATTTAATAAAATCTCGTATGTTCTTGCATTTCGAAACGAAAGAGTTGGCATGTGTATATTACTAGATACTGTAATAATATAATCTTTCTTTCTTAACAGAACTATGTGATTAATGTATTTCCTATGTTTCAGCAACGGTCTTTTACCTTCGTCGTGAACTGAATTTCGGGAAATAACGCTTATTCTAAAATCCAGGTTGTTTACGATGTTCACATAACTCTGTCCTAAACTTACGGTCATGAAAAAGGCAATCGAATGTTATCGAAATGTAGAAAGTAAACCACAAGACGACAATCATTGTATTCATTTAGTTTCCAACTTATGACCATATTTATGGACGGACACATGTATTTACGTCATTCGACGCCAATATGGCAATAACAAGGCATTCGTGGGCAGCTGCATTTACTTCCGGTTTGATATTTCATTTTGGCTGCAGGTGACGCTGGATGTCGAAATAATGCAAATAAACTAAGATATATTCTATTGTAATTAATTTTAGCTATTATTACATTAGCACGCTGATATTACAGAGAGTATCTCGGCACAACTATCGAGGACCACTCGCCTCTTCCAGGTTCACTCGCTTCCTTCGACCACTCGCCTGATCTACCAACTTAGAATGAATTAAAAAAAAATTGAACCTCTGTTGAAATACTACAGTAAGGGAATACGTGACCTATTAACTAGTTAGAAGATAAAGAGGCCACCTTTGAGGAACCATGTTGATTCTGCGATCAGAACAGTGTCCTGATGTGTTACGCTCAGGTATAATAATAACTTTATTGTTTACTTTATTCACGGGACGAATTATAATACTAAGCCATTCTTTCTCAAGAGTACTAGTATCAGTGCGTAAATTAGCAAGATAATAATCTAAAACGGTCAGCGGGAATCAGTCATAAATTAAACGTGACGACTTGTTGCTTGTTGCTGGTTGTCGTAATTAATTAATGATTTACTGTGTTGAATTAATGATATCACAACTTGAAGTGCCGGGGATCTGCTCTGAAATGCATTCGATTGTAAAGAGGTGAACCACGTCGAAGTCTACCTCTATTGTGGTCGTCACTCATGCATACTGGTATTTCTTATCTTAACTTGATGTTTTATTTATACATATTTTATAATTTTATATATATATATATATATATATATATATATATATATTATATATATATATATATATATATTACATTACAACCGCATTGCCTGTACATTCGATGCCAAAAACTATATTGTATATATATATATATATTTATACATATTATATATAATATATATGTATATATATAATATATATATATATATATATATATATATATATATATATATATATATATATATATATATATATACATACATATATGTTACAACATTATTATGAATACTTGAAATTGCTTCATATATACGTTTATTATTAATGCATATATAATCCCACTGAGAAAAATATGATTGGCACAAGAAACAGCAACAGGTTTTGTCATATTAAAGGTATATGTATACCCAGTTATTACGCTGTCTTTTAATTTAGCGTCTTGCGGTCTAAAGGGCGGACAACTGCAACCCATGATAACAAATTATTGCGAAGCATTATAACCTCAGCGGTCGCAATATTGGTCTAGCTCTAGGTTCATTGTCCTTGTAGTTGCAATTCCCAATCCGTCTAGCAGCTACGTCGTCTGGGCCTGTAGCTTCATTTTCATTTAGGTTCATAGTTGGTACCGTCTCCCTAATCCAGATGGCTTCTTTTATCCAACACGCACACCTGCTCGTCTCTGTCCACTACTTTCGCCTCCCTCCCAGTCTGTCACACAGTTGTGTCTGTCCGCATGGTCTGTTACTGCCGATTTGTGTTCTACGTTTGTCGAGCAGTTTTGTTTAACTATAATATGTCAAGACGGCGTATGCAAAGTGATGCCCATATATGGGATAGCTGAGATATCGTCACCGATAATTTTAGTTTCTCTATACAGAGGAGAGCGTAACGTTAGATTTTGAGTTTCGCGGGAAGATCCACACACACAGACGAAATGTATTGCAAAAATACCAAAACTATCACGACCGTCCGCGTAGTCTTTTGAGTGCTTATGTACCTACGTCCTTCTGTGACGACCGCGGCAGAATTGTATTAAGACAGCTCCATACATTGATGTCATCGTCGAACACGATAGACAGGAGAGAGGGGGGAGGATAGAGATAGACAGATAGACAGATAGACAGACGGACGGACGGACGGACGGACGGACGGGCGGGCGGGCGGGCGGGCGGGCGGGCGGGCGGGCGGGCGGACGGACGGACGGACGGAGGGAGGGAGGGAGGGCAGGAGGGAGGGCGGGAGGGAGGGAGATAGATAGATAGATAGATAGATAGATAGATAGATAGATAGATAGATAGATAGATAGATAGATAGATAGATAGAGACAGACAGACAGACAGACAGACAGACAGACAGACAGACAGACAGACAGACAGACATACAGGGAGAGAGAGAGAGAGAAGAGAGAGAGAGAAGAGAGAGAGAGAAGAGAGAGAGAGAGAGGAGAGAGAGAAGAGAAGAGAAGAGAAGAGAAGAGAAGAGAAGAGAAGAGAAGAGAAGAGAAGAGAAGAGAAGAGAAGAGAAGAGAAGAGAAGAGAAGAGAAGAGAAGAGAAGAGAAGAGAAGAGAAGAGAAGAAAAAGAGAGAGAAATAGAGTGAGAGAAAACTTTCTAATTTACATTCACCACTTGCAGTCGTTTTTATTCAGATACTTCCAGTATCGGCCCCGTGTCTTTCTAGTAGTTCACAGTAAATGAAGCATCCCTCTCGATTTCCGTATTCATGACCTTTGTATTGCACCTCGATGGCGTTCTTATTTACTCTACGAATAATGCGTTAAATGTCTATACTGTAATGATGACGTCACGCACATACAACGATTCATAGTTTCCGCCCCTATACTAGATTACAAAAAAATCAGTATATATTATTTCGAAGAAACAATCATTGATCATTGGAACAAATACATACGTTTGATATTCACTTTATAAACACATAAAACCACATCTATAACATACCGAGTAAGATATATATATATATATATATATATATATATATATATATATATATATATATATATATATATATATATCTAATTTTCTATATATAAAACGACGAACGAACGAACAACTACCTACAAATAAATAATTATGCATACACATTTGTATAAATATACCATTGTACGCATTTGACTGACTATTTAAAAGTCACGTAATAGCAACATACGTTTCCGTCGTCTCTGGCTCAACGTAGCCATTTAACGTCAACTATAAATACATTTCGTTTGAATGTGACAATGTATAGTCCCTGTCGTTTTTTTTACATAAACATAATTATTACTCACGAGTTTATAATGAACAAACCGGTGGGTACACTTCCATTGGCGACACATTAAACATATAATGAACCATTCTATATTCCAAATGCAGAACCTATTTAAAACATCATACTATTACGGTTCACACGTTTACGACGACACGTCCTACAAGATGTAGCAAGACCAAACATATAATAATTCTGGTATCAATCGTATACAATGTATTAGCACCACACATCGTATATGGCAGAGCAAGTTAATGGTAAACATATTTATGTAACGAAATCCTATATACTCTATAGACATAAACAAAACAACATTCGTATTTCTAATACACTGAAGGTCAAAGTTCAGAATGTTATTAATTGACAATTGTTTTCTATCATGCGTATAATGAGGGACTTACATTAATTCTCAAGCCGACCATCGATGTTTTGAAATTAACCCCGCTTAGTGACTTAAACGAAACGGCTAGGGTGTGGGGTGCCTTGAACCACTTGAAATAATACCACTAATTTGCACATTTGGAACTTGACAGATTCCACCCTCGCGCGCCAGAGGTCGCTGCCGCTGACATCGTCTCTAGTAGCAGTGTAGCTTAACGACCCCGGCTTGAGAGGATGACATATCCCAACCGCACACATTGCATGACCCTCTTAGTGGACACATCTATTCACACGATACTGCACAGTGCAAATATCACAAACTGCCTTATTCTTTGATCTTGAAATAATACCACTAATTTGCACATTTGGAACTTGACAGATTCCACCCTCGCGCGCCAGAGGTCGCTGCCGCTGACATCTTCTATAGATAGTAGTTAATATATATATATATATATATATATATATATATATATATATTATATATATATATATATATATATATATATATATATATATATATATTATGATGACTTTGTAACGGTAGCCTGGATGTGTATCACAGCCGTAGTTATTGCTTCCCATGCTAATATTATCAAACCTGTCTAGAGTTGGAAGGCAGACAATTTCACTCAACGGATAACCGTCACCTTTGTCCTCTTTTTTAAAACTCTATTAAACTGTATAAAACATGAACATATCCTTTTTATTTTGCGGTATGTACGTTAATAGCCGATAGCACGTTAAGAGCCGTGGTCGGCTTATGATACATTTGCAGTCTAGTCTTGAAATTCAGCATAATCTCTACAAACACCTCATACACACCACGCCCTATCAGGACTAATATTGCATATCTCATTGACTGACTATTACGTGAATTGTTGTTGCACTGATGGCCTTGTTGTACCCGTGGCTGTCACATCTGCCTCCAACGCTTG
Organism: Ridgeia piscesae; assembly: GCA_025642075.2. NCBI lineage: Eukaryota > Metazoa > Annelida > Polychaeta > Sabellida > Siboglinidae > Ridgeia > Ridgeia piscesae. The sequence goes on from JAODUO010000502.1 coordinate 275,218, forward strand.
CATTGGGGGCATTTCTTCGTCTGCAAAATGCAACAGACTTTGAGGAGACGATAGATAAGTATAATTTCCAGATTTGCATTACGTAAAAACGCAACATCTGACCACGATACACCTAATAATAATAACTTTTATTTCTACACTGGTCTCCAGAGTTCGACTCTGCTCAATAGTGTGTACATACAACACATGCAGTGTGTGTCAAGGTATCTTAATGTTTTCACTTTAGATCGAGCGAATCTTGACGGCCAAACTTTCTTGACGTCAACAATACGGCGTAGGACTTGATACGTATTTTTATTAACCCATATATAACCATCAAGAGTCATTGGCGTCCTTGAGCTAGTAATATGTTAAACTACATAACAAGTAAACTGGACGAAAACATATTAACAAGTAAACCTAACACGCGGAGAATCGACAACGCACCCTAATAACCATTTACGTCATAATGCTGCTGACGTACGGAAATTGGCCGAAAGAGTCTTCTTCTACATACCAATTTCCTTTACCTTCTGAATATTTGCTGAGGCGCACATTAAGATAAGATAACAATCAATTTATTGCTGTATACAATTCAATAAAATCCACAACTTCTATTAGTCATATATGAGATCAATGGAAAATTTGTTTTGCTAAGACGTTGTACGGACACAATTGCATTACATAACTGGTACGGTTTTAGGAAATCCATTCGATCTACACAACAAACCTAAATTCTGAAATGGAATTATGTCAAAACAATCAACGACATCACCACAGGCATGGAGTCAATGGCAATGGTTGCATTACATGACTCGCAGCAATACCCCACACACTAGGATGGCACGATTTTTGAAAGACAAGATGTAGGTAAATTTATCCTCAGCGCCATGGTGACACGAACATACAGCTTTGTCTTACAGCACACTGTGCAGGGTGAACACGCCAGCATGTTCTCAACCGCGGGTGCTTTCTACGCGTCGAATTCGAACCTAAATGAATGGTGTTGTTTACGCTTAGCCACTTTTCATTCCATTTGATTCGGTAAACCATGCCGCCATTTTCACAAAATATATATGACAATAACGTGATGACGTCATAATAGCGTGCGATGTCATCGGAAGCGTTACGTCACAGTACGTCACGACGGCGCTCATAGTCAGGTAATGACGTACGCGTTCTTCTTTGGGTTAATACGTTTATATGCATAAATATATGTGGCATGCAAAATGTCCTATGGACACATCACGTCGGTTCGTTTGACACCTGGTCGCGAGCGAAATGAACGGTAGTAAACGATAACAATCGAACAAAGATAACATCCAAATTACACGCATATAATCGTAGTGGATTGGGTCTCTAAAAATGCAAGATATAGATCTTTGATATGATATCACATGATTACGTGATCAAATCGACCATGCTGTCTATACACGAACCTAGAGCTGCCCTCGATTTGTGTTACATAGCTATTCAAGAGAATCCAGGGGTGGTCGCGCTGCGCTACAATACCCGTGGCTGATCGTCTCCGTAAACCGTGGCAGTGTGCGGAGTGAAATTAAAACATAGCACAAATACCCCCCAATTTGAAGACAGATACGACTGGTGGGAATTCCAATACAGTGACCCATTCGCATCCTAAACGTTGCACGTAATACGAGCAGCGTGTGGTTGAAATAACCAAAAATTACATCACATGACCGGAGGCTGACCACACTCCTCGGGCTGACCACACTCCTCGTGGGCCATTTCATTTGCTGACGTTAAACTTGGTTTTTTCATTGGGACGTGCCAGGTTTAGTGAAAGTTGATACTGATGTAATCGGCCGCAACGACCCTTGGCGCGCGAGGATGAGAGAATGTAGTTTGACTAAGATGTTAACAATACTAAAACATATCAACAATCCCAGGACGTCTACTCGCGACATCAGATCAAACGGACATTTGATTACCCCATCAGTTAAAACTGACGTTTTCAAAAATAGTTTCTTCCCTCGCACAATGAATATACTGGAACTCCCTTAGCCCAGAAATTTCAAACTGTGACAAATTGGAATAATCAACTGTAAAAATAGAACATACCTTTTTAGAATAGAATAGTAGAATACCTAAACCATGCGGTCAGCATCTAAATGGCAAAGGATTAGTGTAATTATTTTTACCCTTATGTTAAATCGCATTACGCTGTCCGTGGGCAGACCACGGCATTATACACCGAATGGCTCTTCCCGTTGCCGATGTAAACATACGTACCAATTATATCATACATCGTGGCTCCTGCCTTTGGAGACGTTTTGACGCACGATACCAACTTCAGATAACATGCACTTTTATTCGTCGTGTACACGAAGCCGACGCATTCGACTAGCTTGTCACATTTCTCGGCGCACGCCGTCGGATTGGCGACACCTTCATGTCCGCTGATGTCGCCACCGTCGCAGTCACCCGCGCGACGTCTGTATTTTGACAAGGCGTCGCCATTTTGATTTCGAACGTGTTGGCCTGGAACAAAATTCTCTTCTGTTACACAGGTTAAGAAGTACTCCTTAAAGCGACATGATCAGTTCGTGGCTTTTATTTTTATTGCAAAATCATGTTAATCAGTATAAGTTATAACTATTGTAGCGTCCTAACCGCCAATAAATGTTTTATCGAAACAGAACTGACTTCGTAATGTTAAACGTCGAATGTTTACAAGAATCCCGACGCTGTCACTCAAATCGCCGCGAGTGACACCCACCCTTTGACCTTTACCAACTGGGAGCCGTGGACCTGGCTGGGTGTGGCGTTAGTGGCGTCAACTTGTGTTCACGTGATACTGCATCGCGTGATCATGCATTTCCTTCTGGGCCTTTAGCCATGCCTACAACGGTTTCGAAGACGCCTCGTGGTCGATGTGTACACAGAGTTAAGCGCCCTTACTGCGTCTATTTTCACCCCCTAAATGGTACATGAAAACATATTTTGATTGTCTTTACACTATAATATGTATAATTTATACCGTATAACATGATCTTGCAATAAAAATAAAAAGCCTCGAACGGACCATGTCGCTTTAACCATATTTAAGTTTAATGTCTCTCAACTCAAAAACGACAGATGTCACGTGGTCAAGAAAGAGAGAGAGAGAGAGAGAGAGAGAGAGAGAGAGAGAGAGAGAGAGAGAGAGAGAGAGAGAGAGAGACGGAGAGAGAGAGAGAGAGAGAGAGAGAGAGAGAGAGAGAGAGAGAGAGAGAGAGAGAGAGAGAGAGAGAGAGAGAGAGAGAGAGAAAAAAAGAGAGAGAGAGAGAGAGAGAGAGAGAGAGAGAGAGAGAGAGAGAGAGAGAGAGAGAGAGAGAGAGAGAGAGAGAGAGAGAGAGAGAAAGCGAATTCGGTCGTGTATCGACTTTGTTCTAAAAGGAGGGTTTTGTTCCTAGGTTTTGATTAATTAATTAATAATATTTTCGTAACACTGTAATAAACATGCCGCCAAATTATGGTTTATTATTGTACTAAGCAATATTCACAATTTGAAACATTCCATCATTCAAACGATAAATAACATATTCAGGTTTAAAACGAATTATTACCAGTGCGTATTACCGATGCGTATTAGCGATGCGGGCTGAGTTAGCAGCAATACACTTTAATAACAGAACAACATTTACATAGTCTGTCTTGCAGTATGAGTTTCTACATTTGCTTCAAGGATGGCTGACATGGAGGGCGGAAGGTATAATTTATGCACAGGAAGTCGGAGAACATTGCGTTGGCAGCGACACAACAGACGAAAGAATCTCAACCATCTCCCCTCAATCGATATGATGTTTTGGTATAACGTGAACAAATGTCTGAAATATGAGTACTGGCTCCCTTACGAAGCACCGGTTTTCTATAAAATGTAATATTCACATGGTTATTTTCAAAACAAACAGGTTATTTGCAAAAGAAAGAAAGACATGCATTTTGAGGGAGACAAGTATGGCATATGGCAACAGGAACCTATTGAACATAACGCTGACCACGAAGGTGCGGCCTGCCAAGTTGTGTCTGCTTAATGCGGTCTGCAACAAGGTATATTTCCTTGTTGACTTTGTTGTCGACCACGACTTGGACATGTTATGTTTGACTGAGACGTGGCCACAAAGCGAGGACACCATCTCGGCAACTGCTGTCACACCTTGCGGCTATCTGTTTGAGCATGTTGCTCCGAGTAATCTCCGTGACGATGATGTCGGTGTTCTTTTCAGAGCTTCATACACTGTCGACCACTAGATACTTTGCCCGCTTCGTCATTTGAATGCCTCGATCTACAACTCTCACAGGGGCTCCTTTACACTACGATTGTTCATCATCTATCGACCGCCATCGTCCAGTCCCAACTCCCAGCCGTTCGTCACCTTCCTCGTCGAGTGTCGAGACCTCGTCGAATGCGTCGGAACGAAGTCTGGTATCATCACCGTTGGTGACGTCAATGTGCGGTACGGCGACGACAGAGATCCGCACGCACGAGCTCTTCACGACGTCCTGGCGGACGCCAACTTAAGACAGAACGTCACAGGCTAGGCGCACAACCGGGTGGTTGTACTTGATCTCGTCAATACTGCTTCTTCCCCATCACTTGTTACAGGAGTAGCTGTTGACCATCTTGTCACCGGTCACTGCTGTTCTCTGTGATCCTGCCACCACAAGCCCGGCCCGCCTCGACACAATAACGAACCGTCGATATGCTGCGACTGACAACTCCAGCTTCACGACAGATCTCAGTGAGTGTAATTTCCTCACCCAACCTGTCGGTGATGTGTGCGGCCTTTACGATCAGTACTATTCCTAGCTGTCGTGCCTCGTCGATCACTACGCACCATTTGTGCAACGTACGGTAAATGAAGTAAATGAACGACCACACACTCCTTGGTGGTGTCGGAAATTCCATGAAATCAAACGCCAGGTCCTTCTGTGTGCGCGCAACTGACAGCGCAACAGGACCAACAACCACCGTGTTTGCTATACCGAGTTGCGTGACAAATACTGCGGAACATTGGCTTCCAATAAAGTCGTGTTTTAAAGTAAACTGGTCGAAACCGCCTCGAATGACAACAGAGCATTGCGAACCGCTTGCTTGGCCGAAACTGCGCAATCTCTCTACCGAATGACACCGGCGGTCCTGCCATTCGTGCGAACTGTTTCTTGAGTCACTTCGCCGATAAGATCAACTCGATCCGCAACCAAATCCGAGTACCGCCAGCGAATGTCTATAACGTGCGTGCATGTGTTATTTTGTCGCCAGTGCTGGCCTTTCAGCCGGCTTCGCTCGAAGAGGTAACGCAACTTATTCAAAATGGCAAGATAAAGACGCCCACGATCGATTCACTGCCCTCCGCTATCCTGAAAGCTAATACATCCACATAGATGCCGATTCTCAGGAATATCATCAACCACATATGGAGTAATCGTACTCTGTGCTCGTACTTTCTGAGTAATCGTACTAGCACCCAAGTACATTATCAAAGTAATCGAACTTACGATTACATTTTTGTCATATGAACAGTTGCAAGCAAATCTATTAGATAGATAAAAAGGCAGTGTTAGAAGTAATCTAATAAATGTGATATTAATTTAGCTATTAATTTCGATTACTGTTGAGCATTCCAGTTAAGTAAATATTCAGTCAGATTTCCCTTATTTATACCTTCCCTCCCTAGAAAAGCTACCGAACTATCTCTAACCTTCCGTATGCACCCAAATTACTCGAACGTCACGTCTCTGCCCAACTGCGTTTACACCGGCAACGCAACGACCTCGAAGATCCATTTCAGAGCGCTTGCCCAGTACACAGCGTCGAAACAGCGACTGTATGCATTCAAGACGACGTGTTACGATCTCTGGATGCTCATAAGCATGTAGCACTTGTACTACTCGATCTTGGCGCTGCGTTTGAAACCATCGCCCATGACATTGTGTTAGCGGATCTAGATTGAATCGGCGTGCGAGACGACGCAATTTGCTGGCTCTCATCGTATCTTACCGACCGAACACAGTGCGTCAGTGTGGACGGTCACTCGTCTCGCAGAACCCGACTGCGACACGGAGTTCCTCACTCAGGGCAATGTCTTGGATCCTCTACTTTTGACTGTGTACTGTACTGGCCTGTCAGATGTCTTCGCGAAGCACGGTGTTCGCTACCACGTCTATGCTGATGACACAAGTTTATGTTGACTTTCCACCAAATGAATCTGCATCTGCATCCCGCTGTGTCATGGACGTGAAAGTATGACTGGTGTCGAGGTACCTAGTTTTGAACGAAGCGAAAACAAAGGCTATTCTGTTTACTACACCGAACCACGGTGCTCCGCAGCAACGTCCTCTTCCCATCGACATATGTGGCCGCAACGTCATCACTTCGGCCAACATACGCGACCTTGGCGTGCATCTCGATGACCGCACACGCAAGCCGTACCTGCCGGACTGCCGACGCCCAGCTTCGCTGCATAGCGCAAATACGATCTGCACTAACGTTTAGAGCCTGCGCTAGTAACGTCGTGACATTATTTTGGAAATGCTGTCATGTATGGTATTACCAGGAGGCTGTTACATCGACTTGAGATGGGCCAGCGATCAGCTGCGTGCGTCGTCCTATATTTGCACCGCCGTGACCAACGCCGCATGACAGCGGCACTACGAGATCTTCACTAGCGACCTGTGACGCAGCGAATTCAGTTTAAACTGTTGCTTTCGATGCACAGTACTGTGCACGTTAACAGGCCACGCAATCTTGCTGATCGTGTAAAAGCTTGTGTTCCCTATCGCAGTCTGCGTTCGGCTGACCAGGCTATCGTTGTCGTTCCTGGGATTAACCTGGAACGTTTCGGTCGACGAGCTTTTTCATGCGCAAAACCGTCACTTTGGAACTCGCTTCCCGTATATCTGGAAGAACCTAAACACTTTTTTGTTTAAACAGGCCTTTACTTAATTGTTTACATAATTTTGCCATTGCGTTATTATCACAATATGTACTTTTAATATGCTGATCTGTTGTAATACATAGGCCCTATTCACTGTGTTGTAATGCATTTTGTTACATTCGTAACCTATTTTTACTTTAACATGTGAGCACCACTGAATCTACTTCATGGAGATATGTGGTGTTGAAATAAAATTGGCTGATTGACTGTTAGAACAAAACTTCATAGCGCAATAGGCGAAAGACCGTCATCTTCCGGAGTCATGTCTGAACAACCTATCAGCGGAAAACAGAACAGAGGCGGCAGACTCAGCCCCTTCAGTTTACTCCCGTGTCGACGCCGGATCTTCCGTCTGCACTCAAA
>JAODUO010000502.1:300000-352500 GCA_025642075.2 Ridgeia piscesae
CGCACGCGCACGCGCACGCGCACGCGCACCACACACGCGCGCGCACGCGCACCACACACGCGCGCGCGCGCACGCGCACCACACGCGCGCGCACGCGCACCACACGCGCGCCGCGCACGCGCACACACACACGCGCGCGACACACGCACGCACGCACGCACGCACGCACGCACGCACGCACGCACGCACGCACGCACGCACGCACGCACGCACGCACGCACGCACGCACGCACGCACGCACGCACGCACGCACGCACGCACGCACGCACGCACGCACGCACGCACGCACGCACGCACGCACGCACGCACGCACGCACGCACGCACGCACGCACGCACGCACGCACGCACGCACGCACGCACCACACACACACACACACACACACACACACACACACACACACACACACACACACACACACACACACACACACACACACACGCATCTGTGTATCATGTAACTTACACAGTCCGCCAGGAACACACGGACACAATGGTTCTGTTTCGGTTTCTTCCAGTTCAGCTGTTTTCTTCCGACATTCGTCTTCATATTTACGCAGAAAGATGGCGGCCCTTCGTTCCAATTCACTGCTGTTTAATGGCACTTTGGCATCCCACAGAGGCTGTGTCGGGACAGGAATTATGTCATTCAGGAAGAACGTGCGATCCTCCTGCGAAACAAAGAGTTCCGGTGATTACATACTACCTACCTATACGGCCGTATAGAGTTCGAAAACCGGGGGGGGGGAGCTTAACTATCCACTCATTTAGATAGGGTCGTAGCACGATTAGCCATTCGATGTTTAGTTACTGAAACGTGTGCATTTTTGGTGTGATGTGATGTTTATACGGATCATGACAGAGCTAAGTGTGAATGTCGAAAGAAAATGTCATCAGCAAAAATCTGCAACCCCGTCTGTCTTCTGATGTCGCGAGTCTGACCAAACCAACAGGCAGAAGTGAAGCTCCGGTTTAATCCCTCCTCTATCGTTCCGACACCATTGAACCTTTGATCTATGTGACAATGATCCATGTGATAATGCATGCCCTTTGAGGATCCGACGTCCATTATTCACTTTCTATATTTAATCGCTTCCTTTGACGATTTGCGTCTAATCTATAATCTACCGGTTGGATATGTATTAACACAACACATCTGAGCCAGGATTTCCCGAGGATATTGTCGCTGCACTGCAGTCACGTTATTTGCGCTTGCACTCAAAATATGCCTCAAAAGTTGTTTGTCTCGTGTTAAATTTCGACAAATAACTTTGATGAAAGATTATACACATCCTAGCGAACAGCCCGTGGTATTTATACAATAACTGCTTTGCGTGTTGCTGCACATTGATGAGTTTTTATTTATCGCGCATGCGCAGAAACGTCACCCGGGAAGTTTATAACGACCGGAAAATGTAAGCGCTACAGCGCATACTAGAATGGCACGACAGGACACGAGTACGATCAAAGTCACTTTAAACATGCCACCACAATGCACAAACCAGCGCCACGCAAACCCTAATGGCCTGCATGGGCGTGTCTTTTCTCCAACGTGAAAACAACCCGAAACAATTTATTGATCAGTAAACTTACCCGGCGCATATGGTGCGTAGAGGCTGTTTTTCACTACCACAATAAACCAGGCGGTATTTTATGCACAAGTGCAACCGATTATGACGCCGTACAAACCTCAAACAGGCCAGCACGCGATTGTGCAGCGAACGTCAGAAACAGGGCCGTGGTCGAGACGAACATCAGAAGCAAGACGTACTTAGCGGACCGCTTGAGCAATTTCACCAGTAGCGCGACAGCCATATCCTCAGGAGTCCACTGCCGCTGGAAATGAACAGTTCGACGCCGTTACAATGTGCTTACAAAAACTGTGCGCCTAGACCGAGTACGATTCCTTCCTTAAATGGTCAATTACTCGTCAATCGGTGTTTATATAGGAACATGCTTAAGACTATCCGTCTGAGGTCACGCTTTGAATTTGATACCCGCCCACCCGCAACCTAACACACAGTCACAACACCGCGTGCATTTCAAGGGTGTGATCCATTAGGCCCCATTTCTCTAGCACCCCCCGCGAGATGTGAGAACTGAGTGCCAGTAGCTAGCTCCCCGTTGATTATGCTGTTTGTTTAACAGTTACTTGTTATTGATATTAATTTGTTTAAATGTTGCATGGGTTTTGGTTTAAATTATTTTGCTATCTTAGTCTCACTTAATCTATTTATATATTTTTTTTTTAAATATCAAACTCAGTTATATTATACATTTTATTTTATTTGTGTTTACACCCCTGTACATAACTGATATTGCTTTACAGATGACTCTGTAGTATGTAAACATTATTGCACAAAGTCATACACTAGAGACCAGTGTATAAATAAAGTGTATTATTATTATTATTATTATTATTATTATTATTATTATTATTATTATTATTATTATTATTATTATTATTATTATTATTATTATTAACACATCCTCTTTATAGATAAGTATAATGGTAGTTGGAGTTAATCCTTTGAAGCCCCATATAGTTTTCACACATCAATGTAATGGGTGTAAAGCTCTCAGAGGCAAAGTAAATCCTCCACAAAAAGCGGTTTGACTTGAGCAAAACCCACTTGGGTCATACCCCATTGAACACATCATGGACAATGCCATGTAAATTAATTATGTTTTCTTGCAAACAATCAACTTTGATCACATAGTGCAACTTTTTTCTCATTAACAACATTGATGCATTGAACACAAATGTTTACATTAATATTACCATTTAATTACTGCTTCTCTTAATGGTTGGTTACAGGTACATATACCTGTGTATGAAAAACAATCAAAAGTCCGACATTCCTTGAATGTGCACCAGATGTACGACTATTTTTTTTAAAGTCAGATAGCTAATATTTAGGTGGGTTGAATACTGACCTAAATTGTGTTGGTAAAAGGACACGTAGGGTCAATAGCCCCCGTCAGTCCCCCGTTAGCCCCACCCCCGGAGGGCTATTGGGAGAGGGGCTAGTGGAACTAGATGGTTTTAAGGCTACTATTACTTGCTATCTTCCACACACTAAACTTTGAAGGTACAGCGAACGAGATGGGGATTTCACTTCGACGAACACCACACAACATTTTGTTATATTTTAGACACGTATGCCAAAGAACAGGTAGATCTTTGTAGGCTGTGTAGAATAGGGTTTGACCGATCAGTCAACCTGAAACACAAATCATGCCATAGGCATTTTATACTACCGTTAAATGACGAGTTTCCTATTTAGGCTCTACACATTCATGCGGCGTGCAGTTTCTCAGTGCAAAAGAAGAATATAGTAAGTGTATTGCTTACTATTTATTTTAAAAAAATCTTTCAACCTATGGCCGTATGCAATATTAAACATAATTATGTTCATCGTGATGTAGATGGGGTGTGCACTGAACATAACCGTAGAGGTGTAATATATGTTGCGGTGTGAAAATACCATTGTGTGTTTGAATCTTTGTTAATAATCTACATCAGGGATTTTTCAGCAATCATTAATATATAATAATAATAATAATAATAATAAATGTAAAACCCCTGTGGCGCCTATATCTTTAAACAAATTCAAGCTCAGATGGCTAGGTGGTTATATTCAAGAAGTCCATGTTTCATACCGGCCGCACAGGGCATGTTGAATGGGAACAAAGCGACCGAAGCGAATCGATCTTGTTTTGAGAAAGAAGAAGAGCAACATGGCAAACACATCCCAGATATAGACGCCAGAAGAAAACCTGGCGTGACGCCCGTAATTCAATGCTTATACTCTTAGGCCTCCACTTTGCCACATTTGCTCCTTCAAGTCAAGTGTAGCTCTTTAAAGTAACTGTCACTGCAGCTTCTTCTATGTATGAGATGCAACGAAAACACGGCGAACACCTTGTATCAACGGTCACCAGGCCACACATTAAATGCAATTATACATGTACTCTTCGTCGAAATGATAAATTATATGCCCAATAAAATTATACTGGCAGCTGTTGTCTGTTAAATGGTAATGTTGAACTTATAAGTGTATAACATCACGTCTACTCTTTTTCAAAACATATTTCTTCCTGATCGTATATCATACTACGTGACTTATTATTAAGTAGTTATTTACTTGACATGTTTTGTTTGTTTTTCATGTTGTGTGTTTTTAAATAAATGGATTGATTGAATGTCATTGTATAAACCTTTCACTAAATATCAACGTATATTATTCACTAGTTTGCTATAAGAAAAATACATATTATTCCACTTCCGTGTTGTTGAGACGCAACTTGACTGTTTGGCTAGTAGATCCAGGTTTTGTTGCGGAGACACCAAGCCCAATACACGCGGCAGTGTTACACCCCAACACTCCTTGTGACGTGCCATGTGTCGCTGCACTGTCACCGTGCTTGTCAAAACATTTGTATTCGAGTACACCAAAGGCTGGCACAATGGAGGCTGTAGTGGCGTTGGATGGTTTCGTCAATTTGCAAAGGTTTCAATAGCAAGTAGAACACATAGGCACGGGGGTTCTAATTTATTGACATTCTTCTTCACAATTAAACACAGCAATGGCTACGTGTCGTTGCGGGTCACTGCTGCCTTCTGGTTAATGGCAGTTTGACATGCTACACGGCCTACCACTATGCGGTGGGCAGTGGGCAGTGGGCACTAGGCACCCCGTGGAATGTGCCATCGATTGTCACACACGCAGATGCACAGTTCCTTCCGGTGAATGTCGTTGTCGGGTCAGTTCACGGTCACCGGGCCATTTGGTGTCCCTGCTCTTTTATGTAGAAATGTTCAATACAGAAATCTGGTAAAACTATATTTCTTGTATGTGGCGCTTTGTGCAGTATTGTTCTTCATTTCCAATATAACAATGGCATTCGAAGTCGTTATTCTAGTTATTTGTCGTTATATTTCCCAGTCTACGTCATCGAAAAGTGGCTGTCCCCATCACCTGGTCCTCACGTTGCACGTTATTACAAAGGTGTAATAATTACACATTAAATAATAAATACATTGCGTAAGGTTCTCATTTCGATGTCTATCATCATATTTGCCCAAAAAACAGTATTATTTATAAAATCGTTTGACGATGTTTTCCAAAATAAAAATCTATGTCCCCTGGTTCCATGTCATCTACGTCACGACAACTTTGATGACAGAGTCTGAAGAAGTACCACATCCACGTGGAATCACAATTACGTCACCGCCATATCTGCATATTGGAAACAACACCAACACCGTTTATTCTGCGATTTACGCGAAATGTTCGACATTTCAGGGCAGGAGGCATGTGAGTAGGTTTATTCAATGTCATCTACGAATGGTTCGCACCACGTGCTATACAGAGCAGACAAACAGACTTATTGATAATCACGTGTTGAGTGGTGTCAGTCAAATCAACCAGAAATAGCATAAGTTCACGAAAAAATCATATTGGACTTGACTCGCAAGGCTCGTCATCTACGTCACAATCATCTACGTCACATATTTGTCGTGACGGAGATGACATGGTGCGTGATGTAGATGACAAACGTAGTTGTAACTAAGATAAAATTGTGCAGGATTAGCTCAAATTGGATAATTATCATCTTTGAGAAATTTAATTAATATCTGATATTTTCCATTTTCAGACATTGACATAAATGCTGATGGAAGACGCTAAACAAGCGAACCAGTCTGGCCATGAAGAATTTCTTTAGAAAGAAAGACATTGCGAAGAAACCATTAAGTCTATATACAGATAAGTTACAGATAACAAGCAAACATGCGTGCAGCATCGAATTATGTGCAGTTGGAGTAGCAACTAAATGTTTTCGCACAGTCATCAAGCGAAATTCCTTCGATCACCAAGCAGCTTCATTGAGCAGCCTCAACCCCACGACCCAATGAACGTGGTCGGAAGAATGCTCTGCAAGACCGAGCAAAGGCGGACAGACAGACTGGCAAACTGACAGAAAGTTTAGCCGCCTGAAGACAAGAAGCGCTATAAAGGGTTGACATGGAAGCTACAGAGCAACGGCATCTATCAGACAAAGAAGATCAGATTCATGAATGCATCATCGCGAAACACGAACATTTCTTCAGAGCCTTCCGTTTCATAATGCCCTTAAAGAAGAGCTGGGGTCGAAATATCATAGTAACTGCTACTGTACTAATCAGTTCATCAATAGACTGACTACGGGAAAGACATTGCAGAATCATCGACTGCTTGATTATAGAAGATTCGCATTCGCCTGCTGATCGGGAAAAGGGCACGAAGTAAACGCCATTTTAGAGCATGTCAGGTGATCAACAAGTAGGCAGGCGTATGTTAACCGTAGATTCTTCTAGCGTAACAACGACAGTTACCTCACACATAACAAGCAAGATACCGTCACATCAATGAAATAAGATGAGGAAAAAGAAACGTTTGCTCTCGGACACCATGATGATGTCATATGCAAAATTGCGTTAGGACCCCGATGAGCTCAATGACATTGGCGTTGGCTACACGCGGTGTTCTGCAAACATAAAATATTATGTACAGTGACACAGTAGCGTGGAGGTGGTGGAAAAGACATTACTGAGAACATGTAATCATCATCAGCGGTCCATCGAAACGACGCCAGAGCCCGATTATTGATCTGCAGATCTTGTTGCAGTGTGGGCAGGAGGTGCCAGGTGGAAGGGAGACATGATGATACTTGGAAATCTCCCATGTCATTATTTCTCTTCTGCTTTTTCTCCGCCTCGTGAAGAAGATGATATGTCTCAAATTTGGCAGTTGCCTCGCATATGCTACGGCGGCAAAGTGAATGGTCTGCAGGTTTTTCTTCCCAAGTCAATTTGGGTTTTCTTCACGTAATGTTTAGCAATGCATTAGGTTCTCTTCCCATAGGTTACAAAGAATCTTTCTGAGACCACTTTGGTGGAATTTCTTCATGGTCTTCAGATGACATCGATATGATAACGGCTTTATAGACCATCACCTTTGTCTCTTCCGTGAGGTTGTGGGTGTTGAAGACTAGGTTACGCGGACCCTGAAGGATGTGATGGTACAGGATATAACGATGCTGAATTTCTGCTTCGATAGTGGCCTTCTGTGATAGATGACTCCCAAACCAAGGGAAATGTTCAACAATTTCTAGGGTTGTTCCATATGTGTTAATGTCAGGAGGTTCTTCATTGTAGCCAGGAGCGGGTTGGTAGATGATTTTAGTTTTTTTCTGATGTTGATGGAAAGTCATATACTTTGATAAGCTAGTCTGAAGTTCTGCTATGTGGGCAAGAATGGTATACTGAAGGTCTGCAATGACAGTCGTCATCTCTTGTGTCTGGGCATTGAGACGACTCAGGTTTAAAAGTCTCTCCCAACTATCCGGTATATAATATGTAATATCGTCTGTCAAATCAGTATGAGCACGAATAAGGATCGTGGGAAGAGACGAGACTACTGCGTACACCGCATTAAGATGCGCATATAGGTTTCTTGCATGACTAAAAGAAAAACAACTTCTACAAGAAATTTGGAAGCTGAAACCATGCTTAACAAACAATAGATTCAACACTAGCCTGCACCACGCATTTCTGCGTCGCCTTTGGGAGAATCTCCATGAAGACAATGTGGGCACTTAAATCGAGTTCACAGAAACGTACACCTGCAGATATTCTACAGAAGTCAAAAGCGCCCACTTTGGCGGATTGCACATGCATGCGTTTAGCACTCAGGAATCTACGAATAGTTGCAGAATCACATTGTTATTCCGAGTCACCAATGTCGATATGTCATCTACGTCACGGGGTGTCACCTACGTCACGACAAGTCATCTACGTCACGGCGTATATTTTGTTTGATATCTCGAAATTAACTAACTGATCTAATTAATACACACCGGTTCATACAGAAAATCGACTCGTTTTCCTTCATGAAAAAAACAACAGCAACATGAAGTATATATAAATCTCAAAATAATAACTAACTACACCTCATTTCCGTCCATAGCAGATATATGAGACACTAGGCACTTCGAGAGGGTCACTGGTATTTAGCTGTGTCACAAGAGCCGAATAAACACGAATACAACTTTTGCAAAAGTACGTAAATAAACTGGGCCACAAATTATAAGAAAATATGTTTCGAAAAGGAGCAATAAATGGATATCAGTCTGGGAATATGTTCTTGACGTAGATGACATTCATTCATGACGTCATGCTAATAAAATATAAAATAAATATGATACAATGCCAAAGTTCACTGCTGTTCATTGGATTAGTCACACACTATATTAAGCTACCTAGCTAACGCCGAAAATGCGATAAATATTATAGTTGAAAATAAATTTTTACTCTGGACGAAATATGCCTGTTACCGTGAAATGACCCAGTCACTGCTTCCGGCGCTTCGACGTGTTCCATCTGGTACGTGCTGCAAAATAAGAGGAACTGTCACCTTCTGTGTCAGTAGAACCTTTTCAACGAACATCGCGTTTAGTGTCCGCCTTTTGCAGTGTTACAAGAATGTTGAGTACTGCACGTAATATACATTCCATAGTTTTCTTCGATTATCGGAATTTTACCTCGAAAGCAAAAAACAATTGACAGACACGAACTACGATCAGATGTCCTCGTCCTTTGATCAGTCAACAGACTGAGGCGCGCAGTGATGTTGACAAGAATTGCAAATTCGCATCTCCATAGGTCTGGGTGTTCACACAGGCTTTTTCAGGGCTTCGCACAGACACCTGCAATTAGTAAACCTCTCCCACCAGCATGGCTTTTAGGGCTTCGCAGTAACACCTGCAAATTAATAAACCTCTCCTATCCGAAAACCCGCTCGCTAAGCACTTTGTACCAAGGAAAATGCAAAAACAATGCGAAATTGCTTTAAACGTCGGGCCGTATGAAATCAGTTGGGGGAGGGGGGGTCCCGGCTGTTGTCAACCGCTGGTATAGATATATAGTCCTACATGAAATGTGCACTGCTCATGCACATTTCATGTAGGACTATATATATATGTACCAACGGACGTCTCTAAAAATACAGATTGTGGACATGCATGCAAGTGTGTACTCTGCACTGTGATTAGCTTTGATTGATTGATGTTGAGTTGGGGACACAACGACACATAAATACTTTTCATTAACATGTTGCTGTGCAACGAACGTCGCGTTCACTAACAACATTTTTCGACACAGGCAATGGCTGTGGTTGCTAATCTAGGCTCCGTTTCAGTCACCATTTACGCGGCCATATGTTCTACAAACCCGGTTGGCCTTATACGAGGACTCACAGAGCATACCATGTTGGTTGCCCATAAATCAAGCCGTTGAGTATCCGAGATAACATTTGCCAGCGCACAAATAGACGTAGCCGGTAGCCAGCATGTAAGACCAATCTCTCGCCATCGATACTTAATAGTCTACGTTGTTTGTGTCACAGCGAATGTTCGGCGTCATTTATTTACGCTGAAACGGTTATGTGTTCACCCTAACCCTAGGATAAACGTTAATTATACCATTAACACGACAGCATCTCGCCCCATGTGTTTAATCAACCATTTGCGCTGTAGCAACGATACTGTGAAGTTTATATTTTTGTTATAGTAATCGATACGAACGTGCGCTATCACATTCATTATGTATGCAATTTCGTGGACCGCTTTCAAAATTAACTGACGTGTTTAGCAAACTGCAACGACGTGTTTTCCACAAACTGTATAATATAATATAATATAATATAATATAATATAATATAATATAATATAATATATATATATATATATATATATATATATATATATATATATATATATATATATATATATATATATATATATGTTTGCGATAATGTCATTCTTGGCTGCACAATTTGAACACGAATAGGCAATTGTGTATTTTGTTTGATAAATATGAAAAAATGGTGAAGTAATCTTGATCACCTGTTACAATTTCATCATTTGTTAAGATTCAAAGCGATACAAAAAACTTCCTTTTTGGTGGTATGCACCTAGTCTATTAGGTCTTTATCGGCAATCTGATATTACCATACGTCTTCAAAAACGTGTACCCTACATCTGATATGACTGACCCGACCTTCTATTTGTTCGCGTGGTCTTTGTGTTTTTTGCTGTCGTCGCCAGGGTTGGGTTCAAATACGTATTTGCGTTTGAATACAGATTTTTTTTGTATTTGTGTTTGAATTAAAAATCACAAAAGGGTATGTATTTGTATTTGCATTTGATATTTGGTCTCTATTTGAAAATTATTTGCAAATACAATACAATACATATAAACAAATTACAAAGGAAAAGCATTGCCTGACATAAACTGGCTCAGGAGTCTGGACAGAATGTGTTTCACACCTGTGTCAACATTAAGCAGGCAGCACTTTGAAAGTTGGTCTACAGTAAAGCAGGTCAAACTTTAATGGAAAGCCAGTGAAACTTTTCTATAGCCATAAAGGCAGGTATTCAATGAAATGTTTTTGAAAAAAATCCTACTTCATCTGCTGTGTAAACATCTATAAGCACAAACGGAAGACAGGTTTCCTCCAGTGCAGGGGAAGAGGTACCCACTAGTTGGTACTCTAGTACAGATAAGGATAGTCTAGTAAACCTGCCTGCCAATTAGTCTACAGCAGTCAGTCAAGCCTTTGCAGTCAGAGTGACCTTAATAGATGCAATGAAACTCCTAGAGCACATTGATTGCCGTTGTGACACTTGTAAGGAGGCTTGGTTAGTACAAATTAGTTGCTATATAAGGTGTATCAGAGGCCTACTAGTATCAGTCAGTTTTGACATCTTGGGTGTATCACTTGTATGTGTAAAGCATATTTACACATTATAGAAAACTGTTGATTTAGTAACATTATACCCCATGTCTTCTTCAAAAAAGACATGCCACCATTTTGGAAGTTGTATGTTGGGTTAGTGTTCCATCCACTGTGATACACTTGAACTATAATGGAAACCCGGGCCACTTATTTGAATCGTATTTGAATACAAACGGCAGTGTATTTGTATTTGAATTGGAAATTTGTATTGAAATCTGAAAGTTTTATTTATATTGAATATCTCATTCCCAGGTACGGCTGGTAAATACTGGAGGGGGTTAACTCCCCCGATTATTATCTTAGCCGTGTGTATATTCAATATAATTCACGTAGATATCTCAACGATCTGGAGTAAAATATATGTATACAATCGTTTCAGTCTTTCCACTTATCACCTATCAGCCTCAGTATATCGAAATTTACGACCCCCACTACCGTCTATGTTCCTATCGAATGTTCGCCCTTTACGCAACAAGACCGATGAGTTTCTGTGCAATCTACAAACTAAAAGAGATTACAAAGATTGCTCTATATTTTGCTTCACAGAGACATGGCTGGACGCCACCATTCCTGATTCAGCCGTGCAGCCCCCCGGACTAACCATCTACAGAAGTGACCGGTCTCGCGACGAGACTGGGAAGGCTCGCGGATGGGTGTTTACATCCTAGTAAATGATCGCTGGGCTATAGATGTCAAGATTTTGTCAAAAACATGCTCTGTTGACATAGAAACTCTCACAATTATATGTCGGCCTTTCTACTTGCCCAGGGAGTTGTCCAGCATAATTCTGACTGCCCCAAGCTAACACAGATGCTGCCGTGGTTCAACTGTCTGACATCGTCAGGCAGGCTGAACATTCTCAACCAAACTCGTTTGTTATTGTGATGGGTGATTTCAATAAAGCCAATCCGAAGAAAGAGATGCCGAAGTTCATACAGCAGGTGACATGGTGATGATGGTAGAACTCTTGACCATTGTTAAACAACCATCAAGGGTGCGTACCGTTCCATCCCTCGCGCACCACTCGGCCGCTCGGACCACGCCATGGTTTACCTAGTGCCGTCTTACAAACAGCAATTGAAGTGTGTTAAGCCAACCGTGAACTGTTTTGAATGCACTGATTGGGGAATGTTCAAAGAGGCCGCAACCGACATTTACGAATACACAGAGACAGCCAGCGATGACATCACCTTCTGTATTCCAACGAAAACAATAACAAGCTACCCTAACGACAAACCGTGGTTCAATACTTATATCTAACACAAGCTACAGGCGAAACAAGATGCGTACAAAGACAATGACAAAGACAAATACAAGAAAGCGAGATATGCAGCGGAAAAGACCGGCGAGGCCAAATACCGTGACAAGCTTGAGGAGAATCTCACCATCAACAACTCTAAGAACATTCGGCAGGGTCTGAAGGCCATAACCAACTACAAGCCGTCTCACAAGAACACTACGGCTACCGACACTAATCTTCATGACAGGTTGAATGACTTTTATAGCCGGTTTGATAAACTGAACACTACTTCTCCTTCCTCTATCACTCCCTCCTCATCCCTCCCTCCTTTCACAGTTGACGAATATGTTGTTAGACGCATGTTTCAACGTCTAAATAGCAGAAAGGCTGCCGGTCCGGATAACATCTCTCCATGTTTACTTAAACTGTGTGCCGACCAGCTGTCGGGTGTATTCACAGACATATTCAATGTGTCTCTTTTCCAATGTAAAATCCCTCATTGCGTCAAAAAATCAACTATCATTCCTGATCATTTGCTAGACCAATTTCAATTTGCATATCGCAACAATAAATCTGTTGACGACGCTGTCGCTCTAGGATTGTTTTACGTTCTTCAACATCTCGACAGCCCAAATACTTACGCTAGGATCCTTTTTGTTAATTTTAGCTCTGCTTTTAACACAATTATCCCATCAAAACTTTTTGATAAGGTACAGTGTTTCGGTGTTCCTCAATCCATGTGTCTGTGGATGCTCGATTTTCTTTTAAGTAGGCCGCAGATTGTAAAAATAGGCGACAACTTATCATCATCAGTTACGTTATCTACTGGCACGCCTCAGGGATGTGTTATGTCACCAATGTTATATTCTTGTCACGTACGTACTAAAATACTGAAATTTGCCGATGACACTACAGTGATAGGGCTAATAACAAATTCTGATGAATCTGAATATCGGGATCAAGTAAACAAACTCATCAGTTGGTGCAACGATAACAATCTGGAACTTAATGTAAATAAAACGAAAAAAATGATTGTGGATTTTAGGAGAAAGACATATTCTCCTCCCTCGCCTCTTATGATCAATGGCAGGACAGTTGAAATCGTCCAACATTTCAAATTTCTCGGTTCTACAATCTCCAGTAATCTTAAATGGGAGCTAAATGTTGTCAAAAAGGCCCAGCAGCGGCTGTACTTTTTAAGAAGGTTAAGATCGTTTGGTTTGACAGACCACATAGGTCATGCTCAACTTTTACACAGCTGTAATCGAGAGTGTTCTGATATTTCCTATCACAGTATGGTTTGGGTCGATTACACAGAAGGGAACGCTCAGATTAAACAGAGTTGTGAAAACTGCTTCCTGAATCATCGGCAGAGACCTTCCCAGTCTTGAAATACTGTATCAGCAGCATCTGTCCGGAAGAGCCACCCTCATCTCTCAAGATTCATCACATCCTGCCCATGACCTATTTGAACCTCTTTCATCTAGTCGCCGATTCAGATCCATCAAAACCAGGACCAACCGCTTTAGTACTAGCTTTTTCCCCTTAGCCGTTCAAGCCCTGTCAAAAAAGATGTGATTTTTCTCCCACCCGCAGCAAACACATTTAGTGTGTATATTTTATCATAATTTATTTTTATATTATTTTATTTCATATTTTACATTTTAAGCTAATATATTTCCACTAGATCGTATCAACTATTTATCGATGTTATAAAGAAAAATTTTGTATTCGGACCTTTTTATGTGATTGTTCTTATTTATTTTATTTAAAGTAGTAGTATATTTTATCATCATCGTTTGGTGCATGTGAATGTATTGTCATGTGAATGTACTAGTACGATTACCAATATCATTCAATGTTTTATTGTAATTACAATGTGAACACATGGCAATAAAGCTATCTTATCTTATCAATTCCATAAGCCTATTCAAAACCGATGATTAGGCCTAAGACCACATTTCCGTTTTCCTATCGAATTAAAACAGACCTGTTATCGAACATTTCACAGCATATTTATCCTCCACTGCTGTGGAAAATTCGTTAAATTCTAATACCTCAGAGTCCCATTAACCACGTTTAATCCTGACACCCCTTCATTCCTGCTAGAATCAGACAGTGACCTATCGTTTTGACATCACCAATCTAAATGACACATGTATCAATACGCAGACAAACAGCGACTGTTGTCTGCCATAATTGTACAGCTCTGATGCCACGCTGCACAAAAACATAATTTCTAGTCACTACGCACTATATATGTACTCAGACAGCTCGCAGCGGCCGGCATGATACCATTAAACAGGTGCGCCGAATAGTCCACTCACACAATACGGCGGCCACTCCTTGACCTCTAGGCGCATATATTCTCCGGAATGCGCTGCCTATATCATTAGTTCATTATCTATTTTGGCGGCGGAATTGTGCCTGTAATCAAGATAACTGTTTGTCTGTCCCCGAGAACGGTCGATGTGCCTTGTCATTTGAAGGCAGCGTACATTTAGTTATTACTCAAGAAACCGAGCTAGAAAAAACTATCGTGACTAAATATTAATTATTGAAGACAGTAGATCGTTGTCGCAAGATACTCGGCTATCAGGTTCGAGTGCAATCTCCGCGAGTACGCCCAAGTTATTGGAATAATCCTCGTCTGCGTGCAATTTGATGTACAATTCCTTTGCCTACGACAGGCAAATCTACGTCGCAGTGAAACATTGCCAAGAGAATATCGCCTGTAGAAGAAAATAGCGGAGAGCGGCACTTGCCACTACGCGGAGAACTGCCAACTTCTTCAAACTAAATTATTTAAAAACAGGATTGACTGTGTTCCGAAAATACGCATTGTTTGGTAACTGTGTCTTATTACGTAGGCATTCTTGGTGTGCTGTCTGATGCCGAGACGAGGAAGAAGATACACGTAACTCATCTGTGCAGATAAGTAAATTTCCACTTAGGCAACATCGCAAGTGCAAATGCAGCATTGTTCCTTCGACGGCATTCGGAAACAGTCGTAATGTCAGTTATGTGCTGAAATGGAGCGGGCCGCAAAGAAACGATGTCTAGTCACGCTGCACTGGCTGCCGATGACTGAACGAGTAGAATTTAGGTTCTCCTATTCACGCTTCGAAAACTCGACGGGTCGTGCACCACTACACACCCAACGTGTAGGCCACACTTGCAAATTAGATCGCTTCGCCGCAGTGGACAAAGTTAATTGTGTGCCCCATGTCAAAGCGTGACTGATCGTTTCGCGTGACTTCCCCAGATGTGGTGGAACTGGCAGCCACGGCATCTGACGTCAACAACAATGTCGAAAGTTGCTTTTAAATCCAAACGCAAGGCTTATCTGTTTTCGAGAACGTTTTTGTACGTAGCTAAGTGTGAGCAACGACTCTTATCTTACTGATGAGATCATCGGAGATCTTCAAAACCATGATTAATTTTGATTAAACAATCACAAGATGGTTTTTGGAAAGGTCGTTCTTGTTTAATGAACCGTCTAGTTTACCTGGCCAAGGCTAATTCATCTTTCGGCCGACTATGCCAGAGACTTTGGAACAACCACCATGTGTCCATGCGGGTTAAAGGCAAGATATACCGTGCAATCGTGCTATCCACCCTCCTATACGGAGCCGAGGCTTGGGCAGTGTACAGATGACAGATGAAAAAAACTGCATGCCTTCACGATGCGACATCTGCGTTCGATCATGAGGATAACCTGGATGGACAAAGTGACAAACAAGGAAATACTCGAACGGACTGGACTGCCATCTATGGAAGATCTTCTGATCAGAAAGAATCTCCGGTGGACTGGACACCTCATGAGGATGTCACCAGACAGGCTACCAAAGCAGGTTATCTACTCTCAACTGCCTTCTGGTCACAGAAAGAGAGGGCGCCCTCGTCTCCGGTTCAAGGATACCATCAAGCGAAACCTGAAGCTGAGAGATATAAATACCGACTCATGGACATCACTCTCACAGCAGAGAGATAAATGGAGTGCAATAGTCAAGTGATGGAAGCAGTCAAAAGCACGATGATGATGATGATGATGGTGATGGTGCTGGTGATGATGATGATGATGATGATGATGATGATGATGATGATGATGATGATGATGATGATGATGATGATGATGATGATGATGAGTTTATCTAGACAAAATAACGTTGTATATTGATCAAGGATTTGGATTTGCGTAAAGTTTTGATCGAGTCCCTCATGCCAGACTAGAGAGGAAACTAAATGCACATGGCATAGGAGGAGTAGTAAGTGGGTGGACATCGAAATGGCTGGCAGACAGATACTAATAAATACAACGTGTTCTTATAAAATAGACAACATTCAGAATGGTCACCAGTGAGGAGTGAAGTCTCACAGGCCTCTGTTTGGGTCATGTTTTGTTTGTAATATATATAAATGATCTAGAGAAACACTGGATGTAATAAAGCAATGCATTAAGACCGCTTATAAGGCAAACGCAATGTTAGGCATGATAAATTGAGCCTTTAAATGAAAAACCAAGGAGGTAGTATTAAAACTATATAAATCCTCAGTAAGACCCCATTGAATTATTGCATTCAGGCATCGTATTGAGGCACTTAGACTATCCAAGACGATTACGAATGTTAAAAACCACAACGTTGAAGACAATAAGGATGGGAGATGATTTATTTGAAGTTTAAAAAATAATAAATGGGTTGGATAGTATTTTTCCTGCCGACTTCTTTATTATGGAAAATGAGCATGGCAAAACAAGAGGGCACCCTTAGAAAATAAGCAAATTACACTCTAGGCTTGATATAGGAATGTACTTTTTCATTCAAAGGATAGTTAATGAGCGTAATATACTTCCTAGAAGTGCAGTTATGTCCGCAAACGTCAACCAATTTAAGGGTAACATTGACAAGTACCTGCGAAATAGGGCGAAGGATTACACGAGTCAGCCATTGACGTAGTAGAACAGGATTCAAGGTAAATCAAGGTAAATGAACCCGCAAGAAAACACAATGATACCTGCAGTGAATCGTGCGTACATACCTGCTGTATTTCACTTGAAATAACTGCTACACCGCACGAATAATATCCGAGATGAACGCATTTGAACGCGTAGAAACACGACGATTACTAGACACGAACTAAAATTGCCGCGAGTTCGATATCCGCTGCTCCACAACAAGCGCACTCGAAGCGGCCGACACGACTCGGCACAATGGCCGACCTCATTGACTGAGCACTTGGGCCGCGCAACAGCCGCAGACGCAATCAGCGCAGTGGGTGTGATCGCTCGAGGGCATGGGTAATGGAGAGGTTTTTATAGCTGAGCGTACCTAACTATTGTATTATTCACACGCGGGTGACGCAGTTGGTGGGTCAGTGCCTGTGAATGTTCGTGCGGATGACCAGTTCCACGTCGCGATGTCTTCATAATAAATTTACATACGACTAACCGTGTTGGGTCATAAGAACTCGGCAGATTGTGTTGTGTCCTAGCAATCGGTTAACTGTGTTTCATCCAGCATTCGGCTGACAGTGTTTTGTCTTAGAATCCTAGCATTCGGCTGACTGTGTTGTGCCCTTGGCATGTGACACTGCGAAAGTGTGATTGTTATCTGGGCAATTTCAGAGGTTCTTTGAAGCAGACTCCTGCCAGCAGGTATTTCACACAAGGCAACAGGACATGCCTAACTGACTTCCCATTCATCAGTTTCATACACTGATTAATTACTGGGTAATGTTTAAACAGCAGTTTCATTGTCCAACTTTTCTTCGTCACTATTGCCTGGACAGCAATACTCCAATAGACGTGACAAATATCCTTCGCAGATTCACAAAAATATCAGATGCTCAATTCCTTTTCATTCAATTTCAATATCAATTCAAGTAAAATTCTTTCGATTCCAATTCAATACATTTTGTTCCAAATCATTCAATTCCATTTCCCGCTTCAATTCCGAAATTGAATTGGAATTTAATGTAATAGTGCTGGGATGAATGCGTTGTGTCCTACCAATGGGGTGACTGTGTTGTATCCTACCAATGGGGTGACTGTGTTGTGTCCTACCAATGGGGTGACTGTGTTGTGTCCTTATCAATGGGGTGACTGTGTTGTGTACTATCAATGGGGTGACTGTGTTGTGTCCTACCAATGGGGTGACTGTGTTGTGTCCTATCAATGGGGTGACTGTGTTGTGTACTATCAATGGGGTGACTGTGTTGTGTCCTATCAATGGGGTGACTGTGTTGTGTCCTACCAATGGGGTGACTGTGTTGTGTCCTACCAATGGGGTGACTGTGTTGTGTCCTATCAATGGGGTGACTGTGTTGTGTACTATCAATGGGGTGACTGTGTTGTGTCCTACCAATGGGGTGACTGTGTTGTGTCCTATCAATGGGGTGACTGTGTTGTGTACTATCAATGGGGTGACTGTGTTGTGTCCTACCAATGGGGTGACTGTGTTGTGTCCTATCAATGGGGTGACTGTGTTGTATACTACCAATGGGGTGACTGTGTTGTGTCCTACCAATGGGGTGACTGTGTTGTGTCCTATCAATGGGGTGACTGTGTTGTGTACTACCAATGTGGTGACTGTGTTGTGTACTAACAATGGGGTAACTGTGTTGTGTACTACCAATGGGGTGACTGTGTTGTGTCCTATCAATGGGGTGACTGTGTTGTGTCTTACCAATGGGGTTACTGTGTTGTGTCCTTCCAATTGGGTAACTGTGTTGTGTACTATCAATGAGGTGACTGTGTTGTATCCTACCAATGGGGTTACTGTGTTGTGTCCTTCCAATTGGGTAACTGTGTTGTGTACTATCTATTAGGTGACTGTGTTGTATCCTACCAATGTGGTGACTGTGTTGTGTACTAACAATGGGGTAACTGTGTTGTGTACTACCAATGGGGTGACTGTGTTGTATCCTACCAATGGGGTTACTGTGTTGTGTCCTTCCAATTGGGTAACTGTGTTGTGTACTATCAATGAGGTGACTGTGTTGTATCCTACCAATGGGGTGACTGTATTGTGTCCTACCAATGGGGTGACTGTGTCGTGTCCTACCAATGGGGTGACTGTGTTGTGTCCTACCAATGGAGTGACTGTATTGTGTCCTACCAATGGGGTGACTGTGTCGTGTCCTACCAATGGGGTGACTGTGTTGTGTCCTACCAATGGGGTGACTGTATTGTGCGCGGCACTTACTTGTGCAGGCACAATGGTTCCTGCGATGATCGCAGGCTGTTCCGACTGCCGGCGTCGCGACTCCTCGGGGAGGTGTTGGCGTTACGACGGCTGCTTGACTCGGACAACGCTTACTTTCAGGTGGTGGCTTTTATAGTGTGCGAACTATTGTTATGGTGTGCATTATGGTGCATAGATCCGGACTATTTTATGTGTGCTAGCTCCGCACAACATCCCCCCCAATCATAAAAAGAATGGGATATATTAATATGAACATAGATGCCAAGCCGTGAATTATGAAAAAACTACTCACATAATACTACAGCTAAGGCTAAATAAGCCACTTACAATATAATCCCAATCACCAATGTAATACAATTTTTTGTTTTCATTTGTTTTGGTATTATTACAACAATTTATATCCAACCACGACAGTATTCCTTCAACATTCCATAGTTAACATTAATTACTGAAATTTATATATTCCATTTCCAATACTGAATTATATCCAAAATTATATACAACTTTGAACCGAACACCGACAGGTGTCTCAGGTTACTTGTCACGTTACATTGTGTACAGCAAACATGCATCTAACCTCCTATTTATTTAAATTACCCATTTATGTAAACCCAAACACCTGCTGGATACATAAATATTTATAGAATATTTCATTATTATCAACCATTGATGTAAACCCAAACACATGCTGGATATATAAATATTTGTATTTCATTATTACTATTCCTCCCATTCATAAAAGGAACGGAAAGATAATCATCATGCACCTAATAATGTTATATCTACCAAATAGTTATAATACAAAAATGTATTCCAAATGGCAGTTAGTAGATCTCTATTTATATATTCTCGTATTCAATTAAACCCAGACACCGCAAAATATTTATGACATTTCAATAGTATACTTATTAACAAAGTTACAACTAATTCTACCCCACCACCACTAAAACTAAAGTTGCACTCCGTAGCAAAAATGATATACACAGTTTTTATGCACACAATAATATATGCATCCTAAACCCCGAACACCGGCAGGTGTCTCAGGCTACCTAATTTAGTGTTGTTCAAAGCGATGTCACCAACGAAGTTGGTATGTGAGAGGCATGCGTGTGTGTGTCTCACTGTCAAACACGCTGCCGGGGCAGATAAGGACACCTTGTGGCGCCACGTACATAGACGGCGTTATAACCATATTGCCTGTATACGGCTCAAATGTCGTCTGAGTTCGAGACGATTCCTCTGCTGTTGCCCTCATCGCTATGGTGGATGCCATGGAAACGTCACTCCGTTGTTTTGTTGCGCCATCTCCCTGCGTCGCAGCTTGTCTATGCTCAGTATGTCTGGACATATAAGGACGACTTATCCAGGTTAGATAGGAACACTGGACATCAACCCTCTTGTCACTGTCACTGACGATCGTTACAGTTGGTTTATCTGGTGGAACAGACATTATATCAGCAGCGTTTTTTCTGAAACCGAGTCACTACTTGACACGTCCGTGACAGTATGCTCTGACGAAGCAGTTGTCACAACACTTGTCTGAGTGTCTGTTTCCTGCGATTTTATTTCATCAACGTGGACACTAGTTTGTTCTCGTGGTGCGCGAGCATCGTTGTCAGCGTCTTCCGTCTCGACACTCTCAATGTCCAAGTCATTGTCAATGTCAACTGTAAAGCTACTGTCAGTTACCGTCACTGATGTCCTGACAGTGTTAGGTGATGCAACAGAGGTAAAGCTGATGCTGGTCGTTTGTGGAAGTAGAATAATGTCCACCCCAGTTGGCAGGTTACACACACCGACTCCTTTCTTCGGCGTCACACTGCTGGGACTTGCGTTATCAGGTGCTATGTTGCGTTTTGGTGGCTCGTGACTCCGATGACGGTCACGAACACCATTGTCGGCACATCGCGATCGATACCGTGATTTACCAACATCGTAACTGTTTGTGTGTGACCGCGATCGTCGAGGACGACCTGTGCCTCGATAGCGATCTCTGACGACACTTGGTGAGTGACGTCTGCGTTGTTGCGGTTCATAACATGGCTTCCTCCCGTCTAGAGATGATCGTCGGTCGCGATATCTGTCAGTGTCGCGGTCATAATGATGTGAGTCACTGTCACAAGTCACTGTCACAAGTCTTCGCTCCTGACTAGGGCGATTGTGGCGGTACCTGCTTCGACTGTGTTGACCATGATGACTAGTCTCGCATGACTTGTGACATTGACGTCTTCGCCGTTCATATTTAGCACTGTTTTCTACCTTCGACTTCTCGCGATATGTCTCGGTGCCGTGTTCATTTGGATCATCACCGACTTCGCTGTTGCAATGACTCCGAGCACTGGTGCTCTTCTGTCCCTGTTCCACCCGCGGCGTCTGCTCCTTTTTTCTCACCTGCTCCTGGATGACCTCCTGTAGCTCTAGATGTCGCCGGCGTTTCCCCTGCTCCATTTCGTGGTGTGTCACATGGTCGACCATGTTCTGTCCTCGCAAGAATGTGCTGTCTAATGGCTCATGACCGCCATCTCGTGTACATAGAGGCGCACTAAACGACCGCAACGTCTCAACTTCTGTCTGACCAGGTGGCGCCACCGTGCCGGCTGCAGCATCATGAACTGGGGCTCGTGCTGACCACAGATGAATGTCATCAAATTGCGCTACTGATTCTGAAAAGATCTTTCCTGTGTTGGAGTCATTGAACACATTGTTACCTTGTCTGTCCGGGGTTCCACCCCACGGATGCTACCATGGATCATACTCCTCATTTTTAGCTTCTTCCGATCGTCCGCGCTCCCATTGAAACCGTTTCGATTCCGCCTTAGTCGTCCGTGCTACCAAAGGATCGGGGTCAGTCTCTGGGGCACGTCATCACTAGTGCTATCTGTCTGGTCAACGTTTAGCAAGCTTCGATGTTGTGACTTCGTTGCCTCAGTATTTGCCACCACAGCAACTGCCTTTGTCCTGTTTGCTGCTGGATCAACACTTGGCTTGTTCAGATAAGCGACATTGACAATTGTGTCAGGCTTTGAAAATGACATGGCGTTATCTTCTGTTGACGAGTGACGGTGGTCTTCCCACTGGTTCACGTTTCACTCCGACAGGAGTGTACCTGTGAACTAGTGTGTCGCTAGTGCGGGTTCCGTCTCCCAGCAAACCCGAGTGACCGGAATTATATTTACCATCCTTCGTATTTGCATCGTGGCTGTTTGGTTTCGTAGGTAACCTGAGTCCAGGAGGGCTACTTCTAACTTCCCATGCAATGGTGTCTAGCTCTCTCACTGGTTCACGCGTCACGCCGACCGGAGTGTATCTGTGAACCAGTGTGTCGCTAGATGCCTCCTTCATACATGCTCCGAACAAACATGAGGGATGTGCGTCAAGAAGGTCTTTGTCATCAAAAGGATGACTACTTGGTTTTGTAGGGTTCTTATACGCCTTCTTTTCACTCTCATACGATCCCTGTCTCCCTTCACCACCTATGTTTGGTGACCTGTGTTGAGTATCATTGCGTTCATTTTCTTCAAAATCTCTCCTGATCGTTTCTTCAATGATCTCTCTCCGTTTGTCTTGCATCTCTCTCCGTTTTTCTTGCATCTCTCTCTTTTTGCGTTCCCTCAACTGGATGTATTCACGAAAGTCAACCATGCCCCAGCCTGAGCTTTCCCGTTGAATTTTGTAATCTATCTCTAGAATTCTGAAATCTCTCTCCAGACTTTGAATTTCCATCTGCGCCAGTTGCTCCTGTAACAGTTCTGCCTCATTGTTGTACTTCATTATTTTGTAATATAATAACACAGACGAGTACTTTTAAAATAAAACAACTCAAAAGCAAACTGAACGATGTAGCTATTTCAGAAATTTAATAGCACTGGACAATTACTATCATTTTTGGGTGTGAAGAGATTAAAGTATCCAGGTATTTACGATCAAAAAAATAATAGTATCACGCAACAGATACAACGTGGCAATTGGTGAGTTCGATGTGACGACAACGTCGTATTGTTCAAAATAACTTAACCCAAAATTAATTGTAGCTAGAATTATAATTGAATGTAAACACTACACACTTAGAAAAGAGCACACACAAACCCTAGAAAATTATTCAGCTACTTGACAACTATGTTCCGTGTAAACACCCCCGAAGAATTGAAAGGGTTAAGCGATGTTCATTCACTGGCAGTCGCATAGCAACAGACAGCGTTGCGCAACGTTGGTTGAATGCGGCAAGCGACCACGCCCCGAAATGGTTATAGCGATTTTTGGACGTCAAACTGTTTATTAATTTAAACTGTCAATTTGTGCACTAGGATAACTAAATGATCATTAATTTACAAGTGCAATTATCGTAATCCAGAGGACAGAACCGGCAAGTTCCTATCCTACACTATTTTTAATTTGGCGCGTAATTCAGCCGTAAACAATTAACTCTTGAAAACCGGCAGGTTTCTCCTGGCTAATTGTCACAACAAAACATACATGAATATTTCATACACTGTGATACAGGTTCGTAATTCCAATAAAACAGAATTAACCCTGCTCGAAGCGCCAATATTGTGCGCGGCACTTACTTGTGCAGGCACAATGGTTCCTGAGGCTGTTCCGACGGCCGGCGTCGCGACTCCTCGGGGAGGTGTTGGCGTTACGACGGCTGCTTGACTCGGACAACGCTTACTTTCAGGTGGTGGCTTTTATAGTGTGCGAACTATTGTTATGGTGTGTATTATGGTGCATAGATCCGGACTGTTTTATGTGTGCTAGCCCCGCACAACATCTGTGTTGTGTCCTTCCAATGGGGTGACTGTGTTGTATCCTACCAATGGGGTGACTGTGTTATATCCTACCAATGGGGTGACTGTGTTGTGTCCTTCCAATGGGGTGACTGTGTTGTATCCTACCAATGGAGTGACTGTGTTGTATCCTTCCAATGGAGTGACTGTGTTGTATCCTTCCAATGGGGTGACTGTGTTGTGTCCTTCCAATGGGGTGACTGTGTTGTGTCCTTCCAATGGGGTGACTGTGTTGTGTCCTTCCAATGGGGTGACTGTGTTGTATCCTTCCAATGGGGTGACTGTGTTGTATCCTACCAATGGAGTGACTGTGTTGTATCCTTCCAATGGAGTGACTGTGTTGTATCCTTCCAATTGGGTGACTGTGTTGTGTCCTTCCAATGGGGTGACTGTGTTGTGTCCTTCCAATGGGGTGACTGTGTTGTGTCCTTCCAATGGGGTGACTGTGTTGTATCCTACCAATGGGGTGACTGTGTTGTATCCTACCAATGGGGTGACTGTGTTGTATCCTTCCAATGGGGTGACTGTGTTGTATCCTACCAATGGGGTGACTGTGTTGTGTCCTTCCAATGGGGTGACTGTGTTGTATCCTACCAATGGGGTGACTGTGTTGTATCCTACCAATGGGGAGACTGTGTTGTATCCTACCAATGGAGTGACTGTGTTGTATCCTACCAAAGGGGTGACTGTGTTGTATCCTACCAATGGAGTGACTGTGTTGTATCCTACCAAAGGGGTGACTGTGTTGTGTACTACCAATGGGGTGACTGTGTTGTATCCTACCAATGGGGTGACTGTGTTGTGTACTACCAATGGGGTGAATGTGTTGTGTCCTTCCAATGGGGTAACTGTGTTGTGTACTACCAATGGGGTGACTGTGTTGTATCCTACCAAAGGGGTGACTGTGTTGTATCCTACCAAAGGAGTAACTGTGTTGTATCCTACCAATGGGGTGACTGTATTGTGTCCTACCAATGGAGTAACTGTGTTGTATCCTACCAATGGGGTGACTGTGTTGTGTACTACCAATGGGGTGACTGTGTTGTATCCTACCAATGGGGTGACTGTGTTGGGTCCTACCAATGGGGTGACTGTGTTGTGTACTACCAATGGGGTGACTGTGTTGTATCCTACCAAAGGGGTGACTGTGTTGTATCCTACCAATGGGGTGACTGTGTTGTGTACTACCAAAGGGGTGACTGTGTTGTGTACTACCAATGGGGTGACTGTGTTGTATCCTACCAATGGGGTGACTGTGTTGTGTACTACCAATGGGGTGACTGTGTTGTATCCTACCAAAGGGGTGACTGTGTTGTGTACTACCAATGGGGTGACTGTGTTGTATCCTACCAATGGGGTGACTGTGTTGTGTACTACCAATGGGGTAACTGTGTTGTATCCTACCAAAGGGGTGACTGTGTTGTGTATTACCAATGGGGTGACTGTGTTGTATCCTACCAATGGAGTGACTGTGTTGTGTACTACCAATGGAGTGACTGTGTTGTGTACTACCAATGGGGTGACTGTGTTGTATCCTACCAATGGGGTGACTGTGTTGTATCCTACCAATGGAGTGACTGTGTTGTGTACTACCAATGGGGTGACTGTGTTGTATCCTACCAATGGGGTGAATGTGTTGTATCCTACCAATGGAGTGACTGTGTTGTATCCTACCAATGGGGTGAATGTGTTGTGTACTACCAATGGGGTGACTGTGTTGTATCCTACCAATGGGGTGAATGTGTTGTATCCTACCAATGGAGTGACTGTGTTGTATCCTACCAATGGGGTGACTGTGTTGTGTCCTACCAATGGGGTGACTGTGTTGTGTCCTTCCAATGGGGTGACTGTGTTGTATCCTACCAATGGGGTGACTGTGTTGTGTACTATCCAAAGGGGTGACTGTGTTGTGTCCTACCAATGGGGTGACTGTGTTGTGTCCTACCAATGGGGTGACTGTGTTGTGTACTACCAATGGGGTGACTGTGTTGTGAACTATCAATGGGGTGACTGTGTTGTGTCCTACCAATGGGGTGACTGTGTTGTGTCCTACCAATGGGGTGAATGTGTTGTATCCTACCAATGGGGTGACTGTGTTGGGTCCTACCAATGGGGTGACTGTGTTGTATCCTACCAATGGGGTAACTGTGTTGTATCCTACCAATGGGGTGACTGTGTTGTGTCCTACCAATGGGGTGACTGTGTTGTATCCTACCAATGCGGTGACTGTGTTGTGTCCTACCAATGGGCTGACTGTGTCGTGTCCTAGACTCCTAGCACTCGGCTGATTGTGTTGTGTCCTATCCAATGGGGTGACTGTGTTGTGTTAACTTTCCACTCGGGGGGGACTGTGTTGTGTCCTAACCCAATCGGTGACTGTGTTGTATCCTAACCAATGGGGTGACTGTGTCGTGTCCTATCCAATCGGGGGGGACTGTGTTGTATCCTACCCAATCGGGTGACTGTGTTTCCTGACTCCAATGAGTGACTGTGTTGTGTCCTAACCCAATCGGCTGACTGTGTTGTGTCCTTCCAATGGGTGACTGTGTTGTGTACCCAACCCAATCGGGTGACTGTGTTGTGTCCTACCAATCGGGTGACTGTGTTGTGTCCTATCCAATCGGATGACTGTGTTTGTCCTAAATCCAATCGGCTGACTGTGTTGTGTCCTATCCAATCGGGTGACTGTGTTGTGTCCTATCCAATCGGGTGACTGTGTTGTGTCCTAACCAATCGGGTGACTGTGTTGTGTCCTTCCAATCGGGGGGGACTGTGTTGTGTCCTACCCAATCGGGTGACTGTGTTGTGTCCTAACCAATGGGCTGACTGTGTTGTGTCCTATCAATGGCTGACTGTGTTGTGTCCTATCCAATGGGGTGACTGTGTTGTGTCCTAATCCAATGGGCTGACTGTGTTGTATCCTAAATCCAATGGCTAACTGTGTTGTGTCCTTCCAACTGGTGACTGTGTTGTGTCCTAACCAATGGGGTGACTGTGTTGTGTCCTAACCAATCGGTGACTGTGTTGTGTCCTATCCAGACTCGGTGACTGTGTTGTATCCTCCAATGGGGTGACTGTGTTGTGTCCTACCAATGGGGTGACTGTGTTGTGTCCTACCAATGGGGTGACTGTGTTGTGTCCTACCAATGGGCTGACTGTGTTGTGTACAAACCAATGGCTAACTGTGTTGTGTCCTTCCAATGGGGTAACTGTGTTGTATCCTCCAATGGGGTGACTGTGTTGTGTCCTTCCAAAGGGGGCTTTTTCCCAGCCACTCGGTGACTGTGTTCGTGTCCTAGACTCCTAGCACTCGGCTGACTGTGTTGTGTCCTAGACTCCTAGCACTCGGCTGACTGTGTTGTGTCCTAGACTCCTAGCACTCGGCTGACTGTGTTGTGTCCTAGACTCCTAGCACTCGGCTGACTGTGTCGTGTCCTAGACTCCTAGCACTCGGATGACTGTGTTGTGTCCTAGACTCCTAGCACTCAGCTGACTGTGTCGTGTCCTAGACTCCTAGCACTCGGATGACTGTGTTGTGTCCTAGACTCCTAGCACTCGACTGACTGTGTTCTATCCTAGACTCCTAGCACTCGACTGACTGTGTTCTATCCTAGACTCCTAGCACTCGGCTGACTGTGTTGTGTCCTAGACTCCTAGCACTCGGATGACTGTGTCGTGTCCTAGACTCCTAGCACTCGGATGACTGTGTCGTGTCCTAGACTCCTAGCACTCGGATGACTGTGTTGTGTCCTAGACTCCTAGCACTCGGCTGACTGTGTTGTGTCCTAGACTCCTAGCACTCGGACTGACTGTGTTGTGTCCTAGACTCCTAGCACTCGGCTGACTGTGTTGTGTCCTAGACTCCTAGCACTCGGACTGACTGTGTTGTGTCCTAGACTCCTAGCACTCGGACTGACTGTGTTCTATCCTAGACTCCTAGCACTCGGCTGACTGTGTTGTGTCCTAGACTCCTAGCACTCGGCTGACTGTGTCGTGTCCTAGACTCCTAGCACTCGGCTGACTGTGTTGTGTCCTAGACTCCTAGCACTCGTCTGACTGTGTTCTATCCTAGACTCCTAGCACTCGGCTGACTGTGTTGTGTCCTAGACTCCTAGCACTCGGCTGACTGTGTTGTATCCTAGACTCCTAGCACTCGGCTGACTGTGTCGTGTCCTAGACTCCTAGCACTCGGCTGACTGTGTTGTGTCCTAGACTCCTAGCACTCGGCTGACTGTGTTGTGTCCTAGACTCCTAGCACTCGGCTGACTGTGTCGTGTCCTAGACTCCTAGCACTCGGCTGACTGTGTTGTGTCCTAGACTCCTAGCACTCGGCTGACTGTGTTGTGTCCTAGACTCTTAGCACTCGGCTGACTGTGTTGTGTCCTAGACTCCTAGCACTCGGCTGACTGTGTCGTGTCCTAGACTCCTAGCACTCGGCTGACTGTGTTGTGTCCTAGACTCTTAGCACTCGGCTGACTGTGTTCGTGTCCTAGACTCCTAGCACTCGACTGACTGTGTTGTGTCCTAGACTCCTAGCACTCGGCTGACTGTGTTGTGTCCTAGACTCCTAGCACTCGGATGACTGTGTTGTGTCCTAGACTCCTAGCACTCGGATGACTGTGTTGTGTCCTAGACTCCTAGCACTCGGCTGACTGTGTTGTGTCCTAGACTCCTAGCACTCGGTGACTGTGTTGTGTCCTAGACTCCTAGCACTCGGCTGACTGTGTTGTGTCCTAGACTCCTAGCACTCGGCTGACTGTGTCGTGTCCTAGACTCCTAGCACTCGGTTGACTGTGTTGTGTCCTAGACTCCTAGCACTCGGCTGACTGTGTTGTGTCCTAGACTCCTAGCACTCGGCTGACTGTGTCGTGTCCTAGACTCCTAGCACTCGGCTGACTGTGTTGTGTCCTAGACTCCTAGCACTCGACTGACTGTGTTGTGTCCTAGACTCCTAGCACTCGGCTGACTGTGTTCGTGTCCTAGACTCCTAGCACTCGGCTGACTGTGTCGTGTCCTAGACTCCTAGCACTCGGCTGACTGTGTTGTGTCCTAGACTCCTAGCACTCGGCTGACTGTGTTGTGTCCTAGACTCCTAGCACTCGGCTGACTGTGTCGTGTCCTAGACTCCTAGCACTCGGTTGACTGTGTTGTGTCCTAGACTCTAGCACTCGAGCTGACTGTGTTGTGTCCTAGACTCTTAGCACTCGGCTGACTGTGTCGTGTCCTAGACTCCTAGCACTCGCTGACTGTGTTGTGTCCTAGACTCCTAGCACTCGGATGACTGTGTCGTGTCCTAGACTCCTAGCACTCGGCTGACTGTGTTGTGTCCTAGACTCCTAGCACTCGGCTGACTGTGTCGTGTCCTAGACTCCTAGCACTCGGTTGACTGTGTTGTGTCCTAGACTCTTAGCACTCGACTGACTGTGTCGTGTCCTAGACTCCTAGCACTCGGTTGACTGTGTTGTGTCCTAGACTCTTAGCACTCGGCTGACTGTGTTGTGTCCTAGACTCTAGCACTCGGCTGACTGTGTCGTGTCCTAGACTCCTAGCACTCGGTCTGACTGTGTTGTGTCCTAGACTCTTAGCACTCGGCTGACTGTGTTGTGTCCTAGACTCCTAGCACTCGGATGACTGTGTTGTGTCCTAGACTCCTAGCACTCGGATGACTGTGTCGTGTCCTAGACTCCTAGCACTCGGCTGACTGTGTCGTGTCCTAGACTCCTTGCTCCGGTACTTATTTTTGTACTGATACTGAGAGAGAACACAATCATCCAGTAAAGTGTTCACCGTTTTTTTAAAGCACAACACAAAACATGTATTTATAGGTCACCTTCCAAAGCGGCGAGTACCATACGTTTAACAGTATGTCGCCATGCACACGCACACACACGCTCACGCGCACGCGCACGCGCACGCGCACGCGCAAGCGGACGCGCACGCGCACGCGCACGCGCACACGCGCACGTCACATTACCATGTTTTATCATATATTATAGCTAGCATGAATTCTGTATGGTAATGATTTAACACTGCATGCAAACTTTTAAAGTGGCTTCACCTCCCTGACAAGTGTGCTTCTCTACTGCTTTTGTGAAAATCCTAAAGTATGGGGATTACGATATGCCTCAGTCAATCAGGACACTGCATATATTAGGCTTCCTAACATCCTGGTTCTTTACATTTGAAAATGTAACCAGTATAGTTTGGTGAAAAAATGCTGATCAAAATCAACAAAGTAGAACATTCTTAACAAGTAGGTGAGTAATCATGAACTTCTAATGTTTCAATAGCACATTGAACAGTATTTTATCAAGCTGTGACACAATTACAAGGTGGCAGAAAAATTGTATGACAACATGCATGCTTTGAGTGGAAAGATCAAAAGGTAAAAACTGGATGCTGTGCTCTTGGTTCTGGTCAAATGCCATCAGTGAAGACTTCTTGTCGCCACGTTGCATGACGAAGTTCCCTGCCATAAACGCCTTATGGACTGATGGGTGTATATCTGGTAACCGCGCCATGTCTCTCAAGAAGACTGACACCCAGCGGGCATAGTTTCTGTGTCCGAAAGCGAAAACCCATGGACAAATCTCATCGCATGCATTCAGATTGAGCAACCAATCACCAGTCGCTGACCCCGGACGAAGCGACAGTTGATGAGCAGATAGTCTCTCAATGACGTCCAATAATTGATTATTGGCAGATTGCTGATGAGCCGCTTCTCCCACATCTACATGGCTCACGCGGCCCATAACCATCGCGGCAGTAATGAGCATATGCTAGTACATGGAGCCATGCAAGAAAGAGCTGGTATGCATACCGTGTACGCTTGACGTGTTTACCAGCTAGGAGAGACGTTGCAATGCCAGTAGTGAAGATTCCGACCAAGGAGAACATCCGGTTCCAGCCAGATCCTGTCAACAGCTTGCCACCGCAGTCTTGGGATGTCATCTCGATGTGTAGAAAGCCCATGAAGCACACCATCTTAGATTCACCGACTTCGTTTGGGTAGGCCCACTAATATTTCTTCTGTTGTCATAAAGAGGACAGTCACCTTCTATAACTGGGACCTGACCAGGATTCACAAACTCTATCGCTTTCTTGATAACAAGCATTGCATGTTTCTGCATGACCATAGTCGAGGCCGTATCACAGAAGATGGGGAACACTCCAACGGTGGCCCTCCGTCTGACTTCTTCTTCGCGCTGGTTATGGGATACGAACCCAGAGTAGGTCACTGGTGTGCTTTGAAACACTTTATCTTTTTCAGTCAGGACTTTGTAGAGATGGTTGAGCCACGCTTCATCGGGAACTCCTGATCGGATATTTTCAGCGAATGTTGGCCTGGCTGTTCCATTTGGAATTGATGAAAGTGTTATGTCTCTAGCATACTCATCGATGTATGGCACACTTGCGAAATCAGAAGGAAGCTGGACCGTGGCAGCTTCATGAACATCCAGACTTAGAGGTGGGGGTCCACCCCAATGTTGTCACGAGTCAGATGATTGGTTAGGGATATGGCAGTACAATGGAGCTCAATGCGTCCAGATTCGTCAATGGTATCGACGCCGCCAGTAATGAAGACTCTCCGCTTGATGTTTGCAAGCACAACGAATCCATCCTCAGCAAATCGCCTTGACACCGCTTGAGCGAGTCATATAATACCGATATGCCAAGTGCATGGAATGTGCTGATGGTTCCTTTCTGGCGATCATGCGCATGTCATTTCAATCCCACATACAGAGGAAATTGTGTCTCTCTCTCCTTCTTCTGATAGAGAGTGAGTGCGTTGCTAGATTGCTTTGTAGCATTGCTGTATATCAGCTGAGATATAGTGCAGGCAACTCGGATTATGGCACTGTTGCTGGCCTGATATTCTTCTACGTTCTCTTTAATTGATTTGGAACCTTGGAGTAAGACTTCTAGACGGGTCAGAAGAGGCTTGGCAACTGGTTCTTGACAACTGGCAACTTGAGTTGAATGATCCATCAAACGGCATCTGTTGCAGAAAAATATATCTGCGCAGCTTGACACCAACATCAATGATTTTCTGAGCCTCATCTTCGGACACCTGAAGGTTAACATTCTGTGCCAATGCTGCGCCAATTATTTTCTTATGAGAGACGTAAACATCGTGACCCTCTGAGTATTCTGACCAGTCCGGTCCTATCTTCTCGAATATATGTTCTTTGAATTTTTTCTGGTGCACGTAAACTCCGATCCAATCAGAGCCCAGTTGATTGAGACGCCGATCATAGAGCTTCCTCAAGTCAGCAAGCTTGAAGGTTGAACTCCACAAACGCGATAAGCTGAGCGATTACCAAAGGATCATAGGTGCATCCAACCGGAGAGCCTCTCTTAGTCTTAGCATGAGACGACTTCGACTTTGCAGCACGGGCATCATTCTTGAGCTTTGTATAACAAGATGTGTGATAATGTACATCTCCAGCCTCTGCATCCTCTGGATTTATTGCAGTGTTCAATCGTGCATGAATCACCCAATTCCTGGATTCCACAGCCCACGTATTGAGGTTCTTGCCACAGTTTTCACTCCTAACTCTGTAGATTTGCTCTTCGCTGTCATCTTGAAACTTCTCACAGCAGGCACATTGAACTTTGTTGCGGTCAAGACGCATTAAAGCTAGAACTCTCTCGCTGCACAATATGAGAGCGGAATCGTCCTCGACATCTATTATGATTGCTAGCGTTATTTGTTAGCAATGTGTTGGCGATCCCTGAACCATCGTTTAAACACTGCATGTTCAATAAAATTGTTCATATCATCTTCAAGGTCTTGATCTGCTTCAAGATAGCACTCCTTCTTATAGGGACATCGCAAGTCTTCCTTAGATTTATTCTGGCACAAGCAACACAATGCCCAATCAGTGTCTTTCCTTGTAACTAAAGGTCGCTCGAAAGGATGTTCGTTGCTCATGAAGATAACAAATATTCAATCGATACTTGTACTTGTCTCAGGACTGTCTGTATCCAGTTTTGTTAGATATAATTGTAGTTGTGCCACATCAGTATAGAGACCTGAAATGATAATATAGCAACTATCATTGTATGAACAACATCTAACTGATAATGTTTTCAACAAAATAAAAATAGAGTAATAGCTTCATTTCTTTCACACCTTATGCATGAGCTGCAAAAAGATAAACAAATCAGAATTGAGTGCTGAATACACACTACTAGATGACTGTCGGCTGTAGATGATAACACAATATAGATGATTATATATAATATGTCATTGTGATTCAGTTCCTGAGTGATGACATTTTTATTATACAAATATCACGAAAAAACATTTTTACGTTGTAAATGACTGAAAACAGGAAAATTACTTCAGAAATGGATTCCTCGCCCCAATAAACATACAAATTGTGGTATTACACGTTGATATAGTGCTGATAGAACCAAAGATAAGCCATTATCTATTTCAGATCACGGACTTCGGCGGCCATATTGGATTTTGCGCATACCGGCCATCAGGCGGCTACCCCAACATGTATGCGGTAGTTTTTGAAAACCTTATGCCCATACCTAACACCATGCCAAATCGCAAAAAACTTGTCACCAAGTGCGCAATTTGCTTGAACATTTGGATATTCCCACCCCGCTAATAACCAGTAATACCAAACGTTGCGACGCTCTTTGATGACGGATTCGCACACTTTGATTATGTGCCGAGCTGGGCCCAGTTTCAAAAAGCCATGTAACTTTACGCGCAATTATGCGGTCTACTGGTCGCAGCTAACAACGAATAGTCAATGCAGTTTTCGCGGTGGGGAATCCCTGTATTTGTGCTGTGTCTGAACAACCTTTTTTCTTTCTAGCTGCCGCCTTTGTCGTTCGCATAGCAAATAGGAAGCTATGATGAATGTAAAGGATATCCAATGTAAAGATTAAAAATAATTTTGTTGAGAGTGGGCGTGTCGGGAGCATACCGTACATATTGAAACTTCGGGAGCATACCGTAAATATTTCAACTAGCGTAAAGTTACGACTACTAAATACATGGTGCAGCTAAGTGCAACTATGGAGCAGACTCATGAAACGCCACTAGCGCAACATTACAACGTTTTAGGCTTTCGACGAGTTATCGGCCGCTACGACGTCTTAAGTATGCGCCAGGAAACTGGGCCCAGGCGAGTTTGAGAATACCAAGTATAGTGACGCTATATTGCGTTGCATGCAATCACTCCACGTACAAGTCCATACAAGCCTCTGGTGTAAATCTTGCTGTATGATCCAGTTTTGCACACCAACCCAACGTCTTGAATAATAATCCATAGCGAACCAAGGCAAGAGCCGAAAAAGATTTCTGATAACATTCATAACCATTTGCACGGACGGTCTATTGAGAATGCAGTAGACTCGCTACAATGACACCAGGTCGTCGCCCGTGACTACAACTGCAGCAGTGTTTTGTAGCGCCATGATACACAGAGTGACCCGTGCCATCATACGACGTGTCGTCTGTGCTACAGGTCTAACTATGACAACTTGTTGAAGTAACCGACACCCGGTGAAACCTTCTGTCAGTGTAAGTACCGTGCAGTAACATACACCTACCTAAACACGGGCCCTAAATGAATTGAATTGGTGACGTAGCCAGTGCCGCTGACGTTAACCAATATGATAGTACCCACAATTGAACTGGGTGTGTACGTGGAAGACTCGACTTCTTTGACTGGACAGCACAAGATTGTCTAACTGTGCTACGGCTAAACCATAAACAATAAGCCAGTTCGGAGTTTCGCCTTCGCAAAGCATCGTGGGTAATGTCATAGGTCAATCGACATAAACATCTCGCACGTGCCTATTTAAGAGATGCATATTGGGTCTACAGCTACAACTGCTGAGTTGGTGGTGTCCCTCTCATATGTCTGATGCTAGAACATTATTTCAAGATTGCTTGTAATGTCGAGTTTGTCTACACGTTTCACCCTTTATGTTTATTTTTAATTAGCTCAAGTATAATATAATGTTTACTATTTATTAATTAATAGTTTACTATTTCACATATATTTTATAGCTACAATGTGTAATATTATATATTTATTTATTCTGTAATTGCCCACAGGGCCTATTTATACACACATATAGTGCTATTTCTTGACTACATTGACATATAATATAAATTACAACATGAGTCATGTGATCAAGCGCCACTGTGGCAGCTATTTATTTGCTCTGTATTTAACATTGGATTTTACTAATTTTTATGACTGCGACACTGGTGAGATTGGACCATCGTTTTGGTAACATTACCCTGGATGCACGGAACTGTTCTACTGTGTTATTTGTGTTTATTTCTATGACTTTTATTCCGATGGTATACCTGCGCCTATGGTGACGTACACACGGCGGGAACTATTCGACTGTAACAATGCTGCTGTCAGTGGCGGCAAGCTACCGCAGCCTTTGGTCGACGCAATAAATGATAATGGAATTTGTGCGGTCACGCATGGATGCAGAGCCGGTCGTAATTGCAATCGCCAACGAACAATACGTCCAGTGATCGGACGTCGACCCGGCTTTAGACCCACGTTCCACCAACGTGGCGTTAACAACAATAACATTATCCACGTGAAACTGTCAACTTGCCAAATTGTTGGCAACGAGGGCTACGCGAACATGGCGTTGATAAACGCTAGATCGGTCAAGAAATAAGACACTCGCTATAAACGAGGGGATTATCCAGCACGATTGGGATATTTTGGCAATCACCGAGACGTGGTTAAGACAAACCGGAGACGAAGCGATCGTGACTGAACTTTTGCCTCCCGGCTACACATTACATCATGTGGCACGTTCCCGTGGTCGTGGCGGCGGAGTTGCCGTAGTGTATCGGAACACGTACAACACTAAGATCCTCCCAAAGCTGCATTTCACAACCATTGAACTTATCCGTCTGCAATTCACCAACCCGTTCTTGTTGAAATACAATTTATGGGTCGTTTATCACCCGCCTGCAACAAGCACGACATCTGGAACATTATCGGACTTTTACTCAGAACTAGAGTAGCTATTCATCGAAGCATCCATCTCCGTTATTCTTACTGTCATCGTTGGCGATATTAACGTTCATTTCGACGATACGCTCAAGTCCGAACCACTTCGCACTCTGCTTGAAACGTACAACCTAACCCAACACGTACATTCGCCAACACATCAAACTGGACATATCCTTGATCTCGTAGTGAGTCAGACTGACGACAACTTCATCACGTCCGTTACTGTGCATCCCGACTCTCTGTCAGATCACCATCGCATTGAACTCAAACTTAGAGCGCTGAAGCCTGCAGTACAAACCAACACGATTACAAAGCGGGACTTTAGAAACATTGATGCTGACGCACTACGAAGTGACATTACGTCTGTGTGTAGCGACATGTGTGCATGCACAAATGATCGACAAACTGATGAATTTGTAGATGTGTATAACACCTGTCTCACCGATTGCCTTGACAAACATGCCCCATGGCGTAACGTGCGGGTACGAGACACAACACCACACCCCTGGTATGACACTGACATCGATGTCGCCAGGAATATAAAGCGGAAAAGGTGAATGTGTGGAGAAGAACAAAACTGGAGATTCATCGACAATTATACGTCACCGCCCGGGATGAATGTACTGCGCTGATATCCGCACGCAAAATGGATTATTTTCGAAATCAACTGGAAAAGGCAAGCAACAAAACATGTTTCGTCTACTGAGATCGCTCGATGGTCAGCGCGTACAGCAACCACCTGAATTCCGTTTGGCCGCCCAAGGATGCGAACTATTTTCTCGTTTCTTTCGTGGAAAGATTGACAATCTCCTACCAGGTCTGCAGTGTTTCAACGACTTCGATAGACCATCAGACGAAAAACGTTGTTTCACTGACTGTATTGATGTGTTTGATCGAACAACGAGCACAGAGATCACAGCGATTTGTTGTGCTACCAAGAAAACGTGCGTGTTGGATCCTCTGCCTGCAAATCAGCTCACTGACAACATCACCAGTATTGTGCCTGCCATCACACGGATCACAAATGCTTCTCTGGACGAGGGAGTGATGCCGAAGTCGTTGAAACTTGCAATTGTCCGACCACTTTTAAAGAAACCAATACTGGACAAAGACACCATGAGCAGTTACCGACCAGTTAGTAACCTCACTCAATTATCCAAAGTAATTGAGAAAGTGGTCGCGCTCAGGATAATGTCGCATGTATCTGGTCAGCAAATGGTGGAGTGCTTTCAGTCGGCGTATCGGAAAAACCACTAGACAGAAACTTCGCTGCTGTATGTTACAAGTGCCGTCAAAACAGCAATGGACAAAAAACAAGGAACCATCTTGCTTCTCGTTGATTTCAGTTCTGCCTTCGATACGATCAACCATAACATCTTGATTAGGCGGTTACGTTTGCGTTTACGTTTGGCTTTGTTGGCAAAACACTGGACTGGGTGATATCGTATTTGAAACAGAGGACACAGCGAGTA
The DNA here is from genome assembly GCA_025642075.2 of Ridgeia piscesae. NCBI lineage: Eukaryota > Metazoa > Annelida > Polychaeta > Sabellida > Siboglinidae > Ridgeia > Ridgeia piscesae. The sequence goes on from JAODUO010000502.1 coordinate 337,564, forward strand.
GTAATCGGTGACCAGTCGTCGAGTACAACTACTCTAACGACAGGTGTCCCGCAAGGCTCTGTCCTTGGGCCACTGCTCTTTTCATTATACGTTCAACCTATCGGTGACATCATACGAGCCCATGGACTATTCTTCCATCAATATGCCGATGATTTACAGGTATATGCTCATTTTGACTAAAACTTTCTGCATTATTGGCTGCAGTTAAGCAAACGGAAGATTGTTTAGATGAGGTAAATATTCATGAACGATGGCAATACATAATATCTTCCGATTGTGCCTAAGTCTGCAGATGCAATCGTGGATAAAAGTGTGATTCGCGTTGGTATGTCTTCAATTACGGCTTCGCTTTGTGTTCAGTGTCTTGGTGTTTGCATTGATAGGCACCTTGACATGAAGAAGCAAGTATCGCAAACTATCAGTGCTTGTTCTTTCTACCTGCGCAACATTAATCATATTAGCAGCTTTCTTCCCAGACCGACAAAGGAACGCGTTGTCAATGCCATTATCACATCACGGCTTGACTACTGTAACGCACTCTTATACGGTACGTCTGCAGTTAACATCGCCCGTCTATAGCGAATACATAACGCGGCCGCCAGGTTGATTATGCGTAGCCCGCGTAGAGACAGTGCCACACGGATGTTACGCGAACTCCTCTGGCTGACCATTGTGTGCAGAGTTGATTTCAAGCTACTTGTATTCACTTACAAAGCCATGCACAACGACGCGCCAGTGAATTTGTGTGAACACGTGTGCCCGTATCAACCGACAAGAACACTGCGCTCTGCGAACAATAACATGTTAAAAGTGAAGCGTACCCGTACCAAAGCTGGAGACTGCTCGTTCGCTGTCGCTGCTGCGTCCCTATGGAACAATTTACCAAGGGTCATTGAGACGTGTGACAATCTCGCCAGCTTCAAACGTCTACTGAAGACACATTTTTGTCGTATTGCATATTAGTGTAATTCGACATAAACATTATATATATTTTTACTAGATTATTTGGTAATATTATCAATACATAGTTATACACTTATTCATTGGCATTATTGTTACGTAATTATTATTATTATAGCAGTTTAACATATGCTAAACTAGTTATTACTAATAAATTATACCTATACCGTCAGTTATCAGTATAATTGTAATATAAGTATACACTAGACCGATTATTATGTGTTTTTATTATATACGTAATTTATTTATTTAAAAGTACTACGCTATTTAATACCGTACTAATTGTATTTATTTATATACATATATTTTTTACATTTATTTTAAAACACTAGTATTTGTCTTATTGTATACATATATCTTTTTATGTCGTTTAAATTGTAATATGTTGTGAAGCGCTACGAACGATTATGGATGTAGCGCTATACAAAATAAATATTATTATATTATTATTATAATGCCGTCTACGATTAATTATAGTTTCTCTAGTTCAGTTTTCGTACAACAGTGATTTAGTTATACGTATTCATATGATTTTACTTGTACTTTCATTATATTTATTTCTTATAATTTTTTAACTACTGCCTTAAACACTACTGAAAAGAGTTTTTACTTTCGATTTTAGTGTCTAAATAAAGTGTTTTATTATTATTATTAGAGCAACCATACTTTAAACAGAAAGCTGTTACCTACATGCTGCACTCGAAGGATCAGTAGCTTGAATGTTACCTCTGATAGCAGATTAACTTGACCAGAACACCTTGTCTCAGCATAATTCATTCACACACGATTCGTTTCAGTTATTGCAGCATAAGCACGACGTGATGAAGCACCTAATTATGAACATTGCTTTGCCTGAAGAGCGTTTGCAGCATTGTGTGAACATAATTATATTACCGTTCCATGGATTGATGGGACAATCAACTGTGAATATTGCTATGTGCCTGTCGTGTCAGCTATATACTATTTACGAAATGTTGACCCTACAGTGTACTGCGAGCAATAAACTATAACTATAGATGCAACTACAATTAATGTTTGTGTGTTTCAATAAAACATTTTATTGAATGAAAATACAGCTAGACAATTGTTGGCTATTCTGATTTCCAACTGATAATAATTTACAAAAGCCTTGCATATTACCTTATAATATTTTATATAGGTATAAATGTATATGCGTAATAATAAAATATAACACAATAATATATAACACATTTTGTACTGGCGTGGGCAATATGCCAGGTACAACAATATGCCAGGTACAAAACAGGACCTGATTAAAATCTGTCTATAACGAAGTCTTATTCTAACTCTCTTACATACGTGTTAAATGCTGTAGAAACAAATTAACATACGCTAAGCTAGAACATAAGATTTATGTAATTAAGTACCAAGAATTTTGACCTGCTCTGAATATTCTGGATGCGACGCGCCCCCTCCCTCCGCAGGCACAAATACAACTTGACAGGTTACATGAAATAAAATCCGTACTATTGACGGGAAATTCTCACAAGATTGCATCCGTCACAAATAATGTTTTCAATTTATAATCCTTCGTCTTGAAACGAGCCTTACACCACCCTGTAAGGCCTTTTATCAATATCAGTGTTAGCTTCTGTCATTTTCCGTCTGCCTCAGAGCGACTAATTGCTATCACACAAGCATCATATTCCCTTTGTATTGGAAATACTGCTGAATGTGTGAACAGAACAGGCATTTATAATCCGTTATAAGTGGCAGTAGATGTATTATCGTTTGTACAAACATCATGTATATAGCCTATGTGGCAGCTTCATTAGTAAATAGCGATGATCATTTAAAGGGATGATCAATGGAGGGTTGTGTCTTAACATTCTTCTGAATCAGAGCTGCTTGAAACTGGTAGTTCTTCCTCTTTGGGCTGCCTGTCCACCTCGCAACGTCTTGTCAGTCAATTTTAACCCTGACGAAGAGCAGCAACCAACTGCACCTATAGCGGCAAGTATAATTTACTGATAACGTGAATAACGACCTTGTTTGCCTTGGCCTCTGGGATAGAAGTTGTCAGGCCGTTATTTATAAATGTTACAGTATTTTAATGTACATAATTGTATGTAGTCCGATATGTTTGATCGGGCCCATTGAGTTGGACATCTCAGGGATGTAAATGTGGGGGCCATGACCCCCACCCCCGGGCACCTGCTAAATTCGAACCCTCTTTACAATAGACATGCAGTGTTATTAAGCAAACCAGTGTTTCAAGTTACAATTACCATACAAGGGCTATGTAAATAGAAAAACCATATACCAGACCCTGGGGAAGATGACCGAAGTAATCACAAACAAGACAGTGTAGCGTATAGCACAACATTTTGTTCGTTACCAATCCAGATACTGGATAAACAAATCACACGATCATATACCACACAGTGAATGTCACATAGCTGTGTACGCTGTACTGAAAGATACAAAAACTGCACAGGAGCTACAACACCCAATAGGCAGGAATGCAGCTATGTAAAACATGTCCCTGCACTGAAAACTCATCATAGCATTAGACATATCGCTTGGTGCCACAAGAATGATTCTGAAAGCTGCCTCGACATGTACTGTACCAATAAATGCTAGCGAGTGACCAGTTTTGCCAAATAACACCAAAGACCCTTCTGGGTATGAGAGGTTATGCATTATGCCAAATGCCTGGGACACCTAGGCACTACTCATAGTGTTATGCAGAGACCCGTCCACCCATCATTTGGACGGGTAGAAACCGTTGTGAACGGGTATAAATATGGATGGATGGGTGGTGGACGGGTAAAAATAAAGGAGCAAAAAAAGGTGTTCCAAAACCAGATATGTTGCCAGTCATGCATTAGAAGTGACTGTAAATGGTGTCACATGTGTGTTTGTAGTCAATTTCAGGACATCAGACACATTGTTAACTTTGTAAACTGGCTTAATAGTTAACATCCATGTGTCTACACAAACATGTGTGACTGGCAATAATTTGGTCTTGCATAAAGCCCTGGCACTACTCCCAGGGGAGATATATGGAAGGTCAGATAGCTGGGAATGTAAAAGAAGGACTAAAGATCATCTGCAAGAATTGACATGTCTTAAATGTAGCACATACATACAACGGGTAGCAAAGCAAACACTGATTTCATGTAAGCTACCATGTTACCCTTAAATCGCCCTTGTAAAATCCTCCTTTAAACCCGGTTACCGGATAGTTTTCCCCCGATAGTGTCATAACTGTGTAAGCAGTGCGGGTGACACAGACCAAGGGAGTATTCGTTAATGAACGAAATCCCCCTACTGTTTCATGACTGTCATACACAATATATGCACCAACCGCGATAATGTTACCGACAGTTTGGCAACTATTGTTCTTCCATGCAGTGGCCGGAGAGGCGAAGGAGGGCAACTGTCCCAGTCCGTTGCAAGTCAAATAGTGGCCGCGGAGTCAAGGGAGGACAACTGTCCCTACCCCTTGCAGGCTGCTATTTCGTGACCGGCTTACAAGCAGTATTTTACACAACCGCTATAGTGGTACCGACAGTCAGGCAACTGTTCCCCTCGCTTCTAGGAACAATGGTGGCCATGGAAGCATGGGAGGACAACTGTCCCTACCCCTTGCAGACTGCTGTTTCGTGACCGGCTTACAAGCAGTATTTTACACAACCGCTATAGTGGTACCGACAGTCAGGCAACTGTTCCCCTCGCTTCTAGGAACAATGGTGGCCATGGAAGCATGGGAGGACAACTGTCCCTACCCCTTGCAGGCTGCTGTTTCGTGGCCGGCTTACAAGCAGTATTTTACACAACCGCTATAGTGGTACCGACAGTCAGGCAACTGTTCCCCTCGCTTCTAGGAACAATGGTGGCCATGGAAGCATGGGAGGACAACTGTCCCTACCCCTTGCAGGCTGCTGTTTCGTGGCCGGCTTACAAGCAGTATTTTACACAACCGCTATAGTGGTACCGACAGTCAGGCAACTGTTCCCCTCGCTTCTAGGAACAATGGTGGCCATGGAAGCATGGGAGGACAACTGTCCCTACCCCTCGCAGGCTGCTGTTTCGTGACCGGCTTACAAGCAGTATTTTACACAACCGCTATAGTGGTACCGACAGTCAGGCAACTGTTCCCCTCGCTTCTAGGAACAATGGTGGCCATGGAAGCATGGGAGGACAACTGTCCCTACCCCTTGCAGGCTGCTGTTTCGTGACCGGCTTACAAGCAGTATTTTACACAACCGCTATAGTGGTACCGACAGTCAGGCAATTGTTCCCCTCGCTTCTAGGAACAATGGTGGCCATGGAAGCATGGGAGGACAACTGTCCCTACCCCTCGCAGGCTGCTGTTTCGTGACCGGCTTACAAGCAGTATTTTACACAACCGCTATAGTGGTACCGACAGTCAGGCAATTGTTCCCCTCGCTTCTAGGAACAATGGTGGCCATGGAAGCATGGGAGGACAACTGTCCCTACCCCTTGCAGACTGCTGTTTCGTGACCGGCTTACAAGCAGTATTTTACACAACCGCTATAGTGGTACCGACAGTCAGGCAATTGTTCCCCTCGCTTCTAGGAACAATGGTGGCCATGGAAGCATGGGAGGACAACTGTCCCTACCCCTCGCAGGCTGCTGTTTCGTGACCGGCTTACAAGCAGTATTTTACACAACCGCTATAGTGGTACCGACAGTCAGGCAACTGTTCCCCTCGCTTCTAGGAACAATGGTGGCCATGGAAGCATGGGAGGACAACTGTCCCTACCCCTCGCAGGCTGCTGTTTCGTGACCGGCTTACAAGCAGTATTTTACACAACCGCTATAGTGGTACCGACAGTCAGGCAATTGTTCCCCTCGCTTCTAGGAACAATGGTGGCCATGGAAGCATGGGAGGACAACTGTCCCTACCCCTCGCAGGCTGCTGTTTCGTGACCGGCTTACAAGCAGTATTTTACACAACCGCTATAGTGGTACCGACAGTCAGGCAATTGTTCCCCTCGCTTCTAGGAACAATGGTGGCCATGGAAGCATGGGAGGACAACTGTCCCTACCCCTTGCAGGCTGCTATTTCGTGACCGGCTTACAAGCAGTATTTTACACAACCGCTATAGTGGTACTGACAGTCAGGCAACTGTTCCCCTCGCTTCTAGGAACAATGGTGGCCATGGAAGCATGGGAGGACAACTGTCCCTACCCCTCGCAGGCTGCTGTTTCGTGGCCGGCTTACAAGCAGTATTTTACACAACCGCTATAGTGGTACCGACAGTCAGGCAACTGTTCCCCTCGCTTCTAGGAACAATGGTGGCCATCAAGACAAGGGGTGGCAACTGTCCCTGCCCCTTGCATGTCCAATCGAAAGCACAGTGTGTTCGTGAAAGGAATCCCCGCTGTTTTGTGATAGGTGCACACAAGACATCCACTAGGTGACACAAGCGCAATAATGGTAACGACAGTCGGGCTAGGGAGGGCAACTGTCCCTGTCCCTGGCAGGTCCAACGGTGGCCTTGTGGGCTAGCTTGGTAACGGTGACGCTCCAGTCGGATCCACGCCACCGACGCCTGGCAAATTTGACCCCATCAGGTCCCATATCTCTGTCATGTTCCACCAAAATTCGTGTGGCAGCAGCCATAGCAACGTGTATCACCAGATCCACGGATGTTAGCTCCCTCGTCGATGCTGGGCGACCCCTGCCCGCCGTGGCTGAATACCTCATTGGAGGCATGCTACAACAATACATAAATAGCGCGTTAAATATGTAAGACGTCAGAAAACTACCGGCATGATGAACTTCCCCTGACACCTCCAAAGATACTACCCTCTGATGGACATGTATGTCATAAGACCACAATAATGAAAAGAATGGCAACATTTCATAAACATCATCCAATAGTCACAATCACGTCAAGAACCCCCAAGATGCTTATATATGTGTGCACATGGTATGATAAGGAATATTATCTAAGATATTCCCAAATAAACACATATACCATAGATAGGCACTTCAGCAAAACATTCAAAATCATCCAAAGGTGTTGGAAATAGGCTTAAATGAAAGGTAATACGATCACATAACTGTTAATTGTATTACGAGACTTTATTATATCCAAAGTTATTGCATTTTAAAGACTGGAAAATGCCGCTGAAATTTGTGTATCTCTTATAATGGTCAAATGAGCTAATTTTAGTGTTTTCTATTGATAAATATTAAAGCGAAAATAACACGGCTACGAACCCAAGAAATTGACCTACCCAACATTCGCACAACAAAAGGTTGCTGTTGAGCAGATGACAGCCAATTAGGGAGACACCCCATGACAACAAATACAGAAAGTTTATATTTATAAACAGCTTCCACCCAACCACAAGAATGGAATTCGCTACCTCCGAGCCCTGTGTCAAAGCAAAGCAGTAAACCCATCTATATAATGTACTCCAACATTGTAGCAATGAATTAAGACTAGACACGAGATATGTAAAATTGATAGTTTTACTGTCCCATAGTCACGGCTGCCAGTTTCGGTTGGATACCCCGGATATCATTCCTATTATCGTCCTCAGCCGAAGCTCACAATAATGATTTAAGATGAGTGGGCACGCCCCCCCCCGAAAACAAACAAAAATGTAAATGCATTACATCACAGCCACATGTGTGTAGGAAGAACCGACTGCATGTCAGTGACTGTACAGAAACAATTGGGAAGTGACCTCCCCAGGTAGCGAAACAGCAAATGGGCCCGGCTTTACCACCATGGCACTGAGACCGCGACACGGCCACAGCCAGGCTAACATGATTCGGACAGGAAAACGCGTTATTTACCGATACAAGTTGAGCGCATGCAGGCATTGATTATTATGTAGTGATACTTATCTTGAGCCGTGACGAAGAAACGACCCTGCCGCCAGCAAAAACGCAAGGACTTCCGATATCAACATGCCAAAACCATGGTTATAATTATTATCTTGAAAATATATGTTGTTTTGAAAAATGATAATGTACTTTAAGTACATTAAAATTATTCATTGACACCGTAGGTGTTGCTATTAGGCCCATACATCAGGTCTGGTAAATAAAATTTCAAGCGCAGTCTCCCATTGCTACAACCACATATTAGTATATATACCTTAAAATAAGCAGCTATTAGCTATTACATTATATTAATTGTACGGTAATCTTACTTATGGAATATGAAGTTTGATATATCCCCACATAACTCACTAAAATTGGCGCCACATACCAAGTCTAATCAGTGGAAACTAGTCTAATGTATACGCGTGAAAACGAGTGCCCATCGTAACTTAGTTTTTAGATAAATGACAGTAATTTCGATGTTTGACCACAGAGCAATTTTGTGCAGCATGCGTGTAATAAATCCACAATGTGACATTTTACTTGACAGATCAGTTGTCATGGTTTTTCGAAGTGTGGCCATAATAAACTGCTATACACATTGTTTTGTTTGCTCTCATGACAGCATTTTTTCATACGCGTGTCACTTGTCAAGTGCGTTTTACTCATCAGGTACTGCATGCAGCAAACAATGACCCGTGATTTCACATGTTCTGTAAGTGAATTCACGAGTTCAACTGGCTCAATTCACGTGTTTCCGTACGTGAATTCACTGGATTCTGTGAACAGAGTTGATGTGTCGACACGTGTGTACCGTGAAATCACGAGTTTTTCACGTGTTGACACGTACCAGTGAAACTGTACCAGTTCTGACCCAGTATGCCTCGTGTCAAACTCGTTCAAAACTCGAGACAACGAGCAGAACACGTGTATTCACTTGAATACACATGGAAACAGGTACTGGTGGAGCGGTACTAATTATGAACCAGTATGACACGTGCCAACTGGTTCAGAAATGGTTCTTTGTTTGCTGGTGCATGCTTTATGCAGTCCGTGTACAGCTTCGACAATTCTCTGCATCGTAGTCGTCGTGGAGAGAAATGACAAGAGCACGTGCGCGCAGGAAACTAGTGTGCAGCGTAGGGGATCGAAAAGTAGGTCGTCGCTGCAGCGCGCACAAATGATTTGTTATGTAACACAGTCGCCACGGGGGTCATGAACTCAACATTCTGGCACGGGAACAACGTTGATCGGCGACCTGAGGTCACGCCAGTTCGGCGCGCATATGAATACGTGGAACGACGTTCTGGGCCGCTCGTCGTTGCAGACCGTCACACCGGGCTGAATTACAAGGCTACTAATCTATATGTGACATAAATATTATGTAATTTCCAATATACAGTGTATCTGTCATAAGATAGATACATAAATTACGTTCTAATTTTAATATTTGTACAAGTTGGTTACGTACTAATCTAATATTCGAATAGCTTCGTACATAACAATAGTATGCTTTTTCATCGAACAAATAACAGGAGATGAGAGCGTTGTCAATCACTGTTTATGTTAATTGCACTCTGACCTAAGAAATTCGGCGCACAAGTATTTGGCACTTCGAACTGGCTTATAGCGGGTTTACTGTGAGTTGGTCGCTTGGTGGCGCCGGTGGTGTCGAAGTTTAGCCTCGATTAACTTACAAGTGCTGCCATCTCATGGATCCTGAAGTATATTGTATATCATCATGTGGATGAGGAAATTAATTTACTTCAAAAACAAACAACAGTGTTAACTACGATCACTTTGTGTGTTCAGTTTCAGTTTTGGTTTGAAGATGTCGAAAAACCAAGTCAGCCCAGACATTCAACCACAACCCACGGTAAATGTTTTAGTTATATTTATGAAGATTGTTTTTTCTTTTACAGCAAAACAACCCAGAACGCGTGTTATATGAAGACAAACATTTTGTTTCTCGAGAGGCCATTGCGTTTTATTAACATGGACACCTTTCTTTGGATTTTTTTAAACATTTAGAATAAACTGTTTGTGATGTATACACCACACAACATCATGCCATCTAATTCGTTCCTATCGCCTGATCTATACGATTGCCAACTCCTCTGCCCATAATTGGCGGAGCAGTGGTTTGTTACGGGAAGTGTGTTGTCTAGTACGTGGGAAAATTAAACTTCAAAGTTATTATGGTTAACTCTGCTTTCCTTTGCATTACTGCCAATCTATTTTGTTTAGAAACTGAATGTTTTGTCTACCATTTGAACGTGAAGCTGAATCTTTCAAATTGCGAATATTGGTCCGAGCTTAATAAAGTAATGAAACACAAACTGGCAGGCAGTAAACCTTGAACACCATATGAATTTATAGTGGTATTTGGAGCAGTATTTCATTTGTTTCAATTCAAATTCCATAGTCACATAGTTTGATATTTATATTTTCATACCAGTTCTTATTTGTTTTAATTTATGTATTATATGTTGTACGTACATGTATTTTGCTTGTACTTTGATTGTACATTAACACAGTTTTCTTTCTTTTTGTTTGCATTTTAATCACACAGAGCAACGATCCATCTGTCAGCAAAAGGGTGTGTCTCAAATGTATAGTAAACGAAAGGTGAATGTTTACACATATTTTGTGCGAATTATACATTAACCTATATATATATATATATATATATATATATATATATATATATATATATATATATATATATATATATATATATATATATATATGACTTTTAGTCAACATATTTATTATCTATATATTTTTATTTATTTACTATTTGTATATTAATTACTTAATCATGTTGTATCAAAAGAAAAGTAAAAAGGACAGAACACCTGTAATTGAATTAAAATGGATATGAAAGAGGAACGGAACAATGGAACAGTTGTGTACATATAGGTTCACACTTAGTAATTTGCTTTTCGAAATGCACATTTTGAAATGTTGTAAAAGTTGAATGTTGTACGGCTTTAATTTATGTTTGTAGTGAATCAACCGCCATCATCATACATAATGGAAGTAGTCCAGGCGAAGGAACGCCTTGTGGCCCACGTGTCGCCGAGGTAGGCATTCGATGAGTGAATATATCTAGTAACTCAGTAGCTGAGATATCTTATCACGCCAGCTTACACCCTCCGGGGGTAAAAAGTGAAGGGCAGCAGTTATCACTATTACAGTGTTTTGTTCGTGTGGCGATATAGTTTCATTTGTTGGCAATTATGCCATTGGTGAACTGGTACCTGGTGAATGATTGACAACTGAAAAACAAAACAAAACTACAAAGTAGCCGATTTCCATCACTTGACTGTTGCTCTCCGTTTATCTCTCTGCTGTGAGAGTGATGTCCATGAGTCGGTCTTTATGTCTCTCAGCTTCAGGTTTCTCTTGATGGTATCCTTGAACCAGAGACGAGGGCGCCCTCTCTTTCTGTGACCAGAAGACTGTTGAGAGTAGAGAATCTGCTTTGGTAGCCTGTCTGGTGACATCCTCATGAAGTGTCCAGTCCACCGGAGATTCTTTCTGATCAGAAGATCTTCCACAGATGGCAGCCCTGTCCGTTCGAGTAGTTCCTTGTTTGTCATTTTGTCCATCCAGGTTATTCTCATGATCCAACGCAGATGTCGCATCATGAAGGCATGCAGCTTTTTTACCTGTCGTCTGTACACTGTCCAGGCCTGGGCCCCGTATAGGAGGGTGGACAGCACGACTGCACGGTATATCTTGCCTTTAACCCGCATGGACACATGGTGGTTGTTCCAGAGTCTCTGGCGTAGTCGTCCATAAGATGTCCTAGCCTTGGCCATCCTCCTCTGTGTTTCATCGTCAATGCATCCATTACTTGATATAGTGCTTCCGAGGCACGTGAATTCCAAAACAGGGTTCAGCTTATTTCTATCAACCAAGATATCCTCCTCTCGGGTTCTTGTAGAGTTGGGTTGGCACAGCACCTCAGTCTTCAGGGTGTTAATCTTCGGCCGAACTTATTTGATGCATCGGAGAAAGCATCCATTATTTTCTGCATCTCTTCAGCAGAGTGTGCAAGTGCACTGTCATCCGCGAAAAACAGCTCTCTCATCAGTATCCGAGTAGACTTGGTCTTCGCTCTGAAGTGTGCGATGTTGAATAGGCCAGCGCTCTGTCTGGATTGTATGTAGACGCCATGCCCCATGACTCAGAAAGCCTCGTCGAGCATTGCTGACAGGAAGATGGAGAAGAGCGTGGGGGCCAGTACACAACCTTGCTTGTGACACTGAACGATTCCGAGACTTCTCCTCCAACACTAACATTCGCCGTCATTCTGGTATATAGTGCTTCGATCATTGTTGTGAAATTCTCTGGGCAGCCATACTTCCTCAGTAGCTGCCATAGCCCGGTCCTCCCAACTGTATCGAACGCCTTACTGAAGTCGACAAATACCACGTACAGTGGTCGGTCCTGCTCAATGCACTTTTCTTGTCGCTGTCGGAGACAAAATATCATATCCACGGTGCTCTTGTTTCCTCTTAAGCCACATTGTGTCTCCGGAACTACCTCTGGTGTTATGAGGGTAGATAGTCTGTTGAGGAGGATCCTGACGAAGATCTTGCCTGCTATGGAAAGAAGAGAGATTCCTCTATAGTTCTCCCAGTCTGTTCGATCCCCTTTCTTGTAGATAGTTACAATGCTGGCATCCTTCCATGCTTGTGGTACAAAACCCACCTCCCAGGCAATGGTGATTAGTTGGTGCAGTCTGCTGAACAGATTGTCTCCTCCGTGCTTCCAAACGTCTGCAGGAATTCCATCTTCTCCAGGTGCTTTGCCATCTTTCAGGCCGGTGATTGCTCTAGCCATCTCATCCATGGTTGGAATCTCATCGAGGCTTGTCTTGGTAATGCGCTGCGGGATGTTGTCCAGAGCTTCGTGATCTATGTCGCCAGGGACGTTGCGTAGCTTCCGGAAGTGTTCACTCCATATTGCCGCAACTCTCTTGCTGTCAGAGAAGGTCTCCATTCCATCTGTTGAATTTAGGTGAACAGGTCCCTTCGTTTTGGGTCCCCACACTTCCTTCAGTCCATTGTAGAAGCCCTTCATGTTGTTTCTGTCATCAGCTCTCTGCAGCTCCACTGCCTTCCTTTCCCACCAGTCTGACTTCATGGGCTTGGTCTCTTCTGCTCATAAGAGTCTGTAGTTCCTGGTCGTTGGGGTCGATCCAGTCCTGGCGTTTTCTGTCTGGCTTGCCAAGATTTGTCTTGGCTGTGTTGTATACGACCTACTGCAGAGCTGCCCACTCCTCGTCTGGTGTTGAGCTTTCCTTCTCCTCCCACTGAACCAGAGCACTGTCCATCTCCTGCTCAAAACTCTCCCTATGGCTGATGGTACTTAGTTTTGCAGTGTTGAGCCTGGTCGGCTTACTTGTCCCTTGCCTGTTGTGTTTTTGTCGTATTCTGAACGCCACTTTTGACCTCAGCATCTAGTGATCGGTCCAGCAGTTAGCTCCACGCATGGCTCGGGTACTGTGGACGTCCATCTTATCCCGGCACCTCGTGATGATAAAGTCGATGGTATGCCAGTGTCTGGAACGAGGATGCATCCAGGTGGTCTTGCGTTCATCCTTCTGCTTGAACATGGTGTTCGTCACTATCAGTTCGAACTCAGAGCAGAGAGCCAGTAGAAACTCGCAATTGGAGTTGCATTTCCCAATCCTATGTTTGCCCATGACCAAGGGCCACTTGTCATTTTTCTCTTCCTATCCTCGCATCGAAGTCTCCTATCAGCAGTAGCTTATCTGTACGAGAGATGCCACTGAGCACACTTGCCAGCTGGTTTTGGAAGGTCTCCTTGTTTTCATCTGGGTTTGTCATTGTTGGAGCGTACATGCTGATAATTGTAACAAAGTTATCCTCAGAGGTAGTCTCGTCGTCATGATTCTGTCACTTACTGGCCGTGGCATTTCTGTCAGCTTTGTCACGATATCCCTTTTGATAGCACAGCCCACTCTGGCGTCCCTTCTTTCTCCTTCGGGTTTGCCACTCCAGAAGAAAGAGTATTCCAAGTCGTTGAGACTACCAGACTCTAAGAACCTTATTTCACATAGGGTGGCGATGTCTCACATACATACATATATAAATAAGTAACTGTTATTGAATATATTGTTCATGACTCCAAGAATGGTTTATTGTATGATTTAACTTACTTTGGAGCATACATTTGTCGATGAGTACGACGTTTCGACCCGTCAACTTGTTCACGTAATGCTGTCACGTGTGTTGGCTCAGATTTCGGAGGAATAGTTTCACCTCCACCACCCAGTGCAAAAAGACCACCTAGCACGAACAACAACCCACGAAGATCTATGCTGGGACTACCGTACGTGGCAGGATTATCAGAACAGCTTGGCCGGATTTTTAAGTCACACAACATACACATGAACCACAAGCCGGCGAACACTTTCCGCTCGATGGTAGTACACCCTAAAGACAGAACACCAAAAGAACACCAATGTGGAACCATCTATAACATCACGTGTGACATCGACAGCAGCCACACATACATTGGTGAAACCATGAGAACACTCAGCCAGAGATTCAAAGAACATACAAACCTGGATAAACCAACAGGAGTAGGAGATCATTGCCGGGCCACAGGACACTCAGTGTCCATGAAGAACACAAAAGTACTGACCCGTGAATCCAACTGGCACAAGAGAAAAGTGAAGGGGATATATATATATTATATATATATATATATATATATATATATATATATATATATATATATATATATATATATATATATATATATCAAACAGAGAGCCCCTACCATAAACAGAGACCAGGAATACCATCTGCATGCCATCTAATCTACAACCAAATTAACCCGCCGAAATGTGAGACAACACACGTGACACCAGTACGTGAACAAGTCCCGTAACTGACGGGTCGAAACGTCGTACTCATCGACAAATTTATGCTCCAAAGTAAGTTAAATCATACGATAAGTAACTGTTGTTTCATAATGCAACATGTACAATAACAAAACTAAAGTATATATTAAGTTGCCAGCGTGCTGCATTCCATGACTGTCACTTGGCTAAAACCTGCCTTTCAGTGACACCATCATCATTTATAATAATCATCATT
>JAODUO010000502.1:355000-357500 GCA_025642075.2 Ridgeia piscesae
GAGGCAGAGGCAGAGGCAGAGGCAGAGAGGCAGAGAGAGAGCAGAGAGGCAGAGGCAGAGAGGCAGAGGCAAGGCAGAGGCAGAGAGCAGAGAGAGCAGAGAGGCAGAGAGGCAGAGAGGCAGAGAGGCAGAGAGGCAGAGAGGCAGAGAGGCAGAGAGGAAGAGGCAGAGAGGCAGAGAGGCAGAGAGGCAGAGAGGCAGAGAGGCAGAGAGGCAGAGAGGCAGAGAGGCAGAGAGGCAGAGAGGCAGAGAGGCAGAGAGGCAGAGAGGCAGAGAGGCAGAGAGGCAGAGAGGCAGAGAGGCAGAGAGGCAGAGAGGCAGAGAGGCAGAGAGGCAGAGAGGCAGAGAGGCAGAGTAGCAGAAGCAGAGAGGCAGAGAGGCAGAGAGGCAGAGAGGCAGAGCAGGAGAGAGGCGAGACAGAGACAGAGGCAGAGAGGCAGAGAGGCAGAGAGGCAGGGGGCAGAGAGGCAGAGAGGCAGAGAGGCAGAGAGGCAGAGAGGCCTGGTAGGGGATAGACTCAAAATACTGCAGTTACAATTTTAATGGTGTTTCACAAGTGGCATTGTACTTGCAGTACGTTCGTAAGAAAGACATGGGAGAGGTGATGAAACATCTGAAGAACACATGGAAAATGGAACCTAATGCGGTGATCTCTGTGACCGGGCGCGCAAATAAAATATCCATGGATCCTAGAGTGAAAGAGATGTTATCTAGACTTGTAGATGTGACGCAAAACACAGGTAATCACACGTCATAATGAACTGGACAATCTGCTAAACATGAGCCTGATTTCAAATACCTTATATACTTCAGGCCATTGAATGCCTGGTTGGTGAGATGTAAAAGGATCGTCTTTGTGTAGGGTCCATTTTTCATGCCGTTATAAAGGGACACCTTATGATAACGGACTTTTCTATATGTTGAGTTAGGTAGAAGTTATTCGCTGGTGTACGTTCTACACTGCAAAAGAGAAACGGTGAAAACAACTGTTCAGACCTTAATACGATTATTCAACTTAGCCATTTCAGGATTCGTTTGACGTTACTGTTGGTACAATTGTGCCTTTCAGATTATTGTATTTTAAAAGTCTAGACAACAGCAGGCCAAATAGGCAGGCGGGCGGACGGGCAGGCAGGCTGTAGATTACCATACATGTGCAGGCTGTAGATTGCCATACATGTGCAGGCTGTAGATTACCATACATGTGCAGGCTGTAGATTACCATACATGTGCAGGCTGTAGATTACCATACATGTGCAGGCTGTAGATTACCATACATGTGCAGGCTGTAGATTACCATACATGTGCAGGCTGTAGATTACCATACATGTGCAGGCTGTAGATTACCATACATGTGCAGGCTGTAGATTACCATACATGTGCAGGCTGTAGATTACCATACATGTGCAGGCTGTAGATTGCCATACATGTGCAGGCTGTAGATTACCATACATGTGCAGGCTGTAGATTGCCATACATGTGCAGGCTGTAGATTGCCATACATGTGCAGGCTGTAGATTGCCATACATGTGCAGGCTGTAGATTGCCATACATGTGCAGGCTGTAGATTGCCATACATGTGCAGGCTGTAGATTGCCATACATGTGCAGGCTGTAGATTGCCATACATGTGCAGGCTGTAGATTGCCATACATGTGCAGGCTGTAGATTGCCATACATGTGCAGGCTGTAGATTGCCATACATGTGCAGGCTGTAGATTGCCATACATGTGCAGGCTGTAGATTACCATACATGTGCAGGCTGTAGATTACCATACATGTGCAGGCTGTAGATTACCATACATGTGCAGGCTGTAGATTACCATACATGTGCAGGCTGTAGATTACCATACATGTGCAGGCTGTAGATTGCCAGCTAACAGCTGACGGTCCACAGAACAAGACAGATTACAGCGGGGAAACCTCGAAGAAGGCGTATGTTTGTATCTTTAAAAAATAGACAGCATTTCTATGGTAACACAGAAAATATCCATCATTCAAAGTGTGACAGACGCGTCATTTTGAAGGGCGGAATTGGTTAATTACCTGCTGCACGTTAACAACACCTTATTGATTGTTTTTGGTATTTGTGCATCACAAATAGTTCAAATTGTTTACAGCCTATTCTTCAGATATATAAACTATTCTGCGATCCAGTATTAGTGACAGTTATATGTCAGAGTAAGTTGCAAAGATTCAGTATACAACAGACAATTATTATATTTGGTAATACTGCAGATTTGCTACTTTTCTTAGGAACATGGATCATAACTGGAGAAAGGCAAGCCGGGGTCATGCGACTGGTGCATGATCGTTTGGTGGCAGACGGCAGTGAGACTGGTCTGGTTGCTATACGCATAGCAACTTCGGGGGATGTAAAAGGAAAGGACTGCTTGAAAAACCACGACGTAAGTATCGCTATTTAACACGATTTGACATATCAGAACAAAATGCTCAAAACACAAATGGATACTTTCCAATTGTGTTTGCAAACATGCTCC
>JAODUO010000502.1:360000-362487 GCA_025642075.2 Ridgeia piscesae
ACACAGACACAGACACAGACACAGACACAGACACAGACACAGACACAGACACAGACACAGACACAGACACAGACACAGACACAGACAGACAGAGAAAATATTGTTCAGGATTGCCACCTAGAGAATCAACTCTAGATGGCAGGAAGCCCTTTGGTTTATCGAAAGTTCAACCTATCTATCTAAATGTATCCCGTCCTTCTTAGGTATATGTCAATTTATTTTTAATTTTAAACATAATATTAACACTAATAGCACCTACACAATCAGCTTCCATTCTTTTACTGTTAAATTACTGTTTACTGGACATGATATAACAATCAATAGCAATATTGCCTGTAGGCTAACTTTGCTATGTCCGTCGAACTCCTATTTTACGTTCAACACGATGGATCACTACGCTGGCTAATTCTGCGTAGAGGAATGAACTACTTCCTTTCGATACATCTCTAGTTCTACATGTGCGGCAGATCGCAGTCTGCACTCAATTACGCTCGTTGTCAAATGTTTCTGATGCTTCCATTGATACGATATTTTGTTAAGTAACTATTATGTATTGTTAAGTGTAGATAATAATGATCTAGTTATGTCCAGGGATCTGGTGGTGCTGCCGACGTTCTTGCTTCTGCATACAAGAAAGCGATGGAAGAGTGTGATGATGTGTAAGTAAGGTTTTATTTCGAGTATGAAGACAACTTGCGTGTAAGGCTCCTAACGTTTAGTGGTGATATGGTGTTCTGTAGATGGCGACACAGTATGTCGTGGTGTGTTTTTATTTACAACAACCTGTATGTCTTTAATGCCACGTAGCATTTTCCGTGTAAAATTGAATATATTCGTATACCATTGTCGTCAGTATATGGTGAATATTCGCATGGGCTGAGTCATACTTCCTGACGACACACCCCAGAACTTAAAGACATTCAATTGCAATCCCGCATGAGTCTTTCGTAAGCCTCCAGCTGCAACCCTCCTGGACATCTCTACAAAGAATTCCAACTATCTTCCTGCTGAGGCTCTAGAACTACATCTGTCCCCGTCACTCCTCGACACACTAGTTCCAACTGCAGTCGCATTAACACTCACGAAGGTTATCAAAATCCATCCCTTCCCTAAATATCTCGGAATCACCTCCAGCCTCCCACTAAATAGGTGGCTAAGCTAGACAATATTATTCTTAAGTTCACAGTACTGTTAATTTACTACACGTAGGCGTCTTCGTGAATACGTGGAGGACCTAGTGAAGAAAGACTGTACCTTTGAGGAAACGAAGAAGAAATCAGTGGTGGATTCATTGATGACCTGTCTTGAGAAGAAAGATCACATGAACGTCTTCCAGCTGGGCTCGTCTGATTCTGCCATGAAAATTCATGAAATCATTCTTCAGGCTCTTCAGAAAGGTTAGTGTGAACCATTTCTTTCCATAAGTTCCTCAAACACACAAAAGCATTCACTTACACGGCATTTTTATTTCATGAATTACGGTTCACAAAGGTCCTAAAATAACAGATTTGATCAGCAATTTAATATGGTAATACGTTAATCGTGAAATATAGATTATGGTAGTTAACCATAATTATTGATAGAATGACACAGTTTAACGAAGTTCCTATAATTATATCCTCATAATTCATTATAGCAAATATATAAAATTTTGTTATCTTTGAAATATTGATGCCCTTTTTCTGAGTTACATTGTATTTGTAATACTTCTTAAATATATTGCGTTGTTTTCGTTATTAATTACAATTCTTCAAGATAAAAACAATTCCTTCAATACGTCCTTCATTCGATTGATTGACAGTTCGTATGTGACAGACTTGGCGAACTCCTGCAATACTATCACGTATTTTCATCGCTAGGCATGTAGATTATAGTAGCAAAATGTTAGCATGTATTAACACTATAAAGAAAGTCGCTTCCGCCTATATTGAATCTTCATTGTTTGACATCTACACGATTTCAGTCACTAACAAGATGCCAGTCGTGAGTGTGGTGGTGGATGGTGATATTGGAACCATAAACACTGTGAGTGATGCAATCAAAGTAGGAAGGCCGGCTGTCATAATTGAGGTTAGTATTACAACACAACGTTGCAGTGTTTCACACACGGGCCGGGCGGGCGGGCGGGCGGGCGGGCGGGCGGGCAGGCGGGCGGGCGGGCGGGCGGGCGGGCGGGCGGGCGGGCGGGCGGGCGGGCGGGCGGGCGGGCGGGCGGGCAGGCGGCGGGCGGGCGGGCGGCGGCGGACGGACGGACGGACGGACGGACGGACGGACGGACGGACGGACGGACGGACGGACGGACGGACGGACAGGGCGGACGGACGGACGGACGGACGGACGGACGGACGGACGGACGGACGGACGGACGGACGGACGGACGGACGGACGGACGGACGGACGGACGGACGGACGGACGGACGGACGGACGGACGGACGGACGGACGGACGGACGGACGGACGACGACGGACGGACGGACGGACGGACGG
>JAODUO010000503.1:0-25000 GCA_025642075.2 Ridgeia piscesae
TGTGCATGTGCGTGTGCATGTGCATGTGCGTGTGCGTGTGCGTGTGCGTGTCGTGTGTGTGCGTGTGCGTGTGCGTGTGCGTGTGCGTGTGCGTGTGCGTGTGCGTGTGGTGTGTGCGTGTGCGTGTGCGTGTGCGTGTGCGTGTGCGTGTCGGTGCGTGTGCGTGTGCGTGCGTGTGCGTGTGCGTGTGTGTCGTGTGTGTGTGTGTGTGCGTGCGTGCGTGTGCGTGTGCGTGTGGTGTGGTGTGGTGTGCGTGTGGTGTGGTGTGGTGTGCGTGTCGTGTGCGTGTGCTGTGCGTGTGCGTGTGCGTGTGCTGTGCGTGTGCGTGTGCGTGTGCGTGTGCGTGTGCGTGCTGCGTGTGCGTGTGCGTGTGCGTGTGCGTGTGCGTGTGCGTGTGCGTGTGCGTGTGCGTGTGCGTGTGCGTGTGCGTGTGCGTGTGCGTGTGCGTGTGCGTGTGCGTGTGCGTGTGTGCGTGTGCGTGTGCGGTGGTGGCGTGTGCGTGTGCGTGTGCGTGTGCGTGTGCGTGTGCGTGTGCGTGTGCGTGTGCGTGTGCGTGTGCGTGTGCGTGTGTCGTGTGCGTGTGGTGTGCGTGTGCGTGTGCGTGTGCGTGTGCGTGTGCATGTGTGCGTGTGCGTGTGGTGTGCGTGTGCGTGTGCGTGTGCGTGTGCGTGTGCGTGTGCGTGTGCGTGTGCGTGTGCGTGTGCGTGTGCGTGTGCGTGTGCGTGTGCGTGTGCGTGTGCGTGTGCGTGTGCGTGTGCGTGTGCGTGTGCGTGTGCGTGTGCGGTGTGCGTGTGCGTGTGCGTGTGCGTGTGCGTGTGCGTGTGAGGTGTGCGTGTGCGTGTGCGTGGCGTGTGCGTGTGCGTGTCGCGTGCGTGTGCGTTGCGTGTGCGTGTGCTGTGTGTGCGTTGCGTGCGTGTCTTGCGTGTGCTTGGTAGTGCGTGTGCGTGTGCGTGTGCGTGTGCGTGTGCGTGTGCGTGTGCGTGTGCGTGTGCGTGTGCGTGTGCGTGTGCGTGTGCGTGTGCGTGTGCGTGTGCGTGTGCGTGTGCGTGTGCGTGTGCGTGTGCGTGTGCGTGTTTCTGTATCGTAGTGTATGACGGTGTGTGAATGTGTGTGTAACCCCGTTTTGTTGTCATATGTGTGTGACTGTGTATGTTTGTGCGCAGACCACACATAATTGAAGCACCTTCATGAAGACGCCACAGCGATGGTATGATCGCTGTTTTGGTGTAATTCCACCAAATATTACATGTATGCGTGACGGGGAAACTGGTATGATACGTGTCACCCTCTCTGAGTAGCTAGAACATTTCCAAACAAGTTCATTCCCTCGCCTATTAAATACCGACGTCGTGTGAGATCATCACAGGACAGGTTTCTCCGTTGCACTTGTAGTGGGAACCGCTTTTCAACCCTATCAACGAGAGAGGGGATGGACAGGAGCAACTGGGATGCGTGGTCCAAGTGTTTCAGGAACTGGTTTGAGGGGGTCGACCGGAAGAAAGGTATATCCACGACTTGTTTAAACCTTTTCAGTCTCTGACGGCGATTCGACTAACAATGAACACAGATTTATGGCATTCATTATTTAATTGCTTCCATTTATTACATCCTGCGTGTATCAGTTTGTAGGAAACGTGTCAAAAGTCATTATGATAACTTATGTTATAATATTATATATGTATAAATATATATATATATATATATATATATATATATATATATATATAAAACAATTGTTGCGTGTATGTTGTACAACTGATATTGAGATGATATAATTTTAGTTTGCAGGAAACACTGTCAAAAGCCATTATGATAACTTGTTCCGATATTATATATATATATATATATATATATATATATATATATATATATATATAATATTGGAACATAAGTTATTATTATGACATTTGACGGTGTTTCCTGCAAACTAAAGCATTTATTCTCTCATGATTATCATGGAAATGATAACAACGGATATGATGACCATCTAAATGAAGAATATAGTCATGGCAGCAGTTAAATATAGACATTTGTAACCTTGTTTGTTGTAGGGCTGGATGGGAGCTCAAGGCAGACGTCGAAATGTATGTCAGTTGCTGTTGTTGTCCAGTTTGTCACTATAAATATAACACATGTCGGGAGTTCAAGTTAGTTATGCATCATTATTTCAATGGCTCATTGTGATGTACTGATGAATGTTCAATTCTCGAATGCAGTATGTGATTACCACTGGAAATGACTTATCATGGTGTTATCATTCACGACAGAGTATGCGTTTGTTACTGATGTTTTAGTTTTTTCAAATACGATAGTGATTTAATGAATGGATAACTTTAGTACCGAAATAAACATTCCATGTACAAGAGTGTGAATGTAGTGTAGCGGCAATTGTGATTACATATAAATTATGATATCACATAAGGTCGGATCTAGTTATTTATAATGTCGCTTATGTTGCCAAGTATGAATGAAACATCAGTAAAACCAACAACGGTTGTAAATTCTAAATGTACATGACGTGGACAATCGAAGTTACTTCGCTAACGAGGTTGTCTTATGCGTAGGGTGCTACTGGGGAGAGGGGGCTTTTCGGCCCCCCGGGAGGAGTGTCTGGCGCGACAGTAAGTCCATAGTGAACCTACGTATTGCGACAAATGTTTCTTTAACCACGAATTAAAGCAACATAAACACTCCAATTGCGTATGGGTTGTTGTAGGGCGAACGTGACTGACAACACGCAAGCATCCAGATTCAGAATAATTACATTATTATAACTATCTCGTTTATGTCAGCATTGCATTTAATATAGTGTACTATTGTAAAACATAAAAAGTAGTTTCTCTTTTTTAACATGTTGGTTGTAATATGAATAGCATTGTTATGTTATTGTATGTCCACAATATCTATATATATATATATATATATATATATATATATATATATATATATATATATATATATATATTACGATCTGTCATGTATATTCGTGGATGTACAGCATTTGATAGATATTCCAAAAGAAGATTAACAATGTTTGCCAAAATTCCTTCTTACGTAGGGTGGAACCGGACCGACAGGTCACAAAGGCCGTCCAGGTGACACCGGTGCTTCAGGTGCTGACGGGAAAATCCCTCGTACGTATTATACACACATAATGAACTACTTTGTTTAACGACCTACTTTAAAATATCTTTTAAGCAAGTAATTCAGACTTAAACACTGTATTCATAAATAAAGTATTTAGAGTTTCAAGATCTCATGTATTAGACTTGATATTATCAGCTGTCACCCATACAGGTTATCAAATGCAACAAGACCGTGATAAGTGTTCCTATTTCAAACATGTCATTTCAGGAGTGCATGATGAAAACTATTTACTGTTTCATTCTAGTGGTAGTCATCAATATTTTAGTTGTATTTGAACATGACGTAATTAATAAATCGTTAAGAATGACTATGCCGGAAGTCCGTCACACCTCAGTTAACTCGACATATATTAGTGTTTCTCTTCAGCGGTCCGTCGATCCGTCCGTTCATTTCAACGCAAAGTACGCCATGTTTAGCAGTAGGAGATTACATCGATTCCTTATCGTTTAATCTTCCCCTGCAGTTGACGAGTCGCACACCGTCGTCACGCTCGAGTTGGTCTGGCCTGCCTGTCTTACCCTCCTCCTGGGAATGTTTACCACTTTCCTGCTGGTGCGGTACCGGCGTGTGATGACCGACCTGCAGACTCAGCGGAAGACATACACCGTACAATACAGAACACCCGCCCGAGCGCAATCCGTCGTCACCGTGGCCAGCACCGACACACGTCTGGCAGACGTTGGCGAGTTCAACTACGCTGCGATGGATGCAAGCAGCTTGAAGGGACTGACAAAGTATCAATAGACTCGTGAGAACGCGCGAGAAGCTACATCAAGCTTCAAAGCGTCATTTTACTTCGAAACGTGCACAAGAACAAATATAGTGAACGCTCGCTTACGCTTGTCTTACGATATTTATATTTGGTGATTATACTCTATAAAGATTATATGATGTGTTTATCACAAGGTAACATTTTATATTGTAAGACTTCTAAGCTTTTTAGATTTTTTTAGATTTTTAACTAAGATTATATTGTGACAACAACGATGTCTTATGTGTCGAAATAGTTTTGTTGATGTTTATAGTAGTCGTACATACTTATAAATTGTTATACGTTTAGTCTGTGAAAGAAGGTAAATTAATGCGTGGTTAATAAGCTAATTATGATACATTTTTATGATATATCTTATGTTACATGCCTTTTGTGCGACCCTTGCATGCTTGACATGCAACACAAAGTGCACATCAATAAAAAATGTCTAAAATAGCGACCTTCTTTGTGTCAAGTTCAACCATCTTTAAACACAGCGTCCAGACGGCAAGAAAAGAAGGAAACAAATCACATCTCGCTCTTCATGCAATATCGCAGCTTTCTTCATACAGGCATCAGTATGTCTGCCAGTTGTAACTGCACAAACACACAACACGGTAAAACCAATGTGTACCTGTTCAAGTGAAGGGTTCGTCGACCTCAGGTTGGATTTTTTTACGAAGTGACCCCCCCCCCGACAAAATATCTTAATACCAATCACCTATCGATATGCAAATACTAGTTCTAAGAATATGATCTGCTGTAGATACACAGGGAGGTGAAACATATCCAGCAACTTCTACATTTGTGTTCACCGTACCGGGTGTCTCACGGTGACGGGTGTCTCACGGTGACGGGTGTCTCAACGTGACGTATGTCTCACCGAGACGGATGTGTCACGGTGACGGGTGTCTCACGGTGACGGGTGTCTCACGGTGACGGGAGTATCACCGTGAGGTATGTGTCACGGTGACAGGTGTCTCACGGTGACGGGTGTCTCACCGTGAGGTATGTCTCACTGTGACGGATGTGTCACGGTGACATATGTCTCACGGTGACGTATGTCTCACGGTGACGGGTGTCTCACCGTGACGGGTGTTTCGCGGTGACGGGTGTCTCACTGTGACGGGTATCTCACCGTGACGGATATCTCACCGTGACGGATGTGTCACAGTGACGTATGTCTCACGGTGACGGGTGTCTCAACGAGACAGGTGTCTCACGGTGACGGGTGTCTCGCGGTGACGGGTGTATCACGGTGACGGGTGTCTCGTGGTGACGGGTGTCTCACCGTGACGGGTGTCTCACCGTGACGGATGTGTCACGGTGACGTATGTCTCACGGTGACGGGTGTCTCAACGAGACAGGTGTCTCACGGTGACGGGTGTCTCACGGTGACGGGTGTCTCGCGGTGACGGGTGTATCACGGTGACGGGTGTCTCATGGTGACGGGTGTCTCACCGTGACGGGTGTCTCACCGTGACGGATGTGTCACGGTGACGTATGTCTCACGGTGACGGGTGTCTCAACGAGACAGGTGTCTCACGGTGACGGGTGTCTCACCGTGATGGGTGTGTCATGGTGACGTATGTCTCACGGTGACGGGTGTCTCACCGATATGGTTAAGCTTCTCAAACTCTGCAGTCTGGCGTCCGAAGACAAGACTTCGTCTCCCCTTGTGACTCAATGAAACCATGTAAGAATAAATTGGATTTAATGATGTTGAATCATTTGTATTTTGAAAGTGTGAAACAATAGTTTCCTCACGTGACAGTGTTGATTGTGTTTACAAATACTCGCTGTGGAATATGTCTGAAAGGAAGGACCACACTACTACTTATTTATATAGCTAATATGCCTGGCGATTTTTTAATGTGATGATTTAAATTGTATTTCTTTTTACCTTTCTTGACTTTCACATATCCACCATTTTGTAGTGTGCACCATTTTAAAGATGGCGCCTGATAAAGTCCATTGTTTCCATAGTTTACGAACTACGAAGTCTGGAGACAAAAGGTTAACGTCAAAATTTGTAGATACGATCATGTAGATATTGCTATTGACCTTCACCGACATTCACATATCGGCCATTTTTAAAGATGGCGCCTGTAAAAAAATAGTATTTTCGTATCTTGAAAAGACACAATCCAGAGCCTGTTATCCTCATATTTCAAGATCTACATAATAATTGTTAAAGATGTCTTTCTGCAACATTTGGTCGCAGTAGCCAGGAAAGACTGAGGCCAAGTAATGCTGAACGAATCTTTATAGGGCCTACCCTATATAATAACAAATATCTTCTTTCAATATTTAAATTGTTCTTGATAATGTAGTTATGAATATAATTTGGCGATCATTAAAATAATTGACCGCCATTTTTAGTGCAGAATTCCCGGTCTACTGAGGATATCGTGAAACCTGTGTTATTATGTAGCACGGAATACAGTTCACGGGACAATGCAATAAAGTTTACGCTCCACCTCCCGGACAAATCTTCATCTCTAGAAATGTATCTAGAGGTGACTTTTTCATATACGCTGAAATGACCCCATGAAGACTAAATAGCCACCTCTGGGTAGAGCAGGTATTTTTGCAGGGACACGCGTCAAGTGAACCAACGGTTCTTCAAAACTTTTATTGCGCCATACAATTACTTGAACCCGAACTTGCACTGTATGCAGAGCTCAGCTTCGTCACTGCGCCAAGTAGAGTAGGTCAAAACGATAAACGAATGTCACTAGGCGCGACGTCTCACCTGGGGCTGTCACACCTGTAGGTAGGGTGATTCATGTGTCGCTTGTCGCCCAATTCACGGCACGACAACACACGGCTTCGGCACGTTAGTGTGGTACAGGTGAGTTTACAACCGAATCCAGGACTCGCCTGGCATTTTGTCGTATTGAAGCACCATAGTTATGATAATGGCGTGTCTTTGTTACAGTAAAAGCTTCCGTGGGATGTTGCTAAAGTTATGGACATTTTAAAAGTTATCATACTATGTGTACACTACATCGCAGCGTATAATTGTATAGAGTGTGACTTCTAACTGTGCCTTACCCGCATAGGACGGATGTGTGCGTGCGTGTAGGGGAGACTGGGGTAAATTGATCCGTGGAATAAGTTGAAACCCGCCTTACCAATGTTTCATATGTTGTTTTAACTCAAACGTGTTGTCATCTGTTGATATTTTAACACATGTAAGTTGTGTTGACGCAAGGGGGTCAGCAGTGTACATATTTTATTTATTCTGCAGGTAACGTGAAACAGTTGGTAAATTAATCTTCCTTTAAGTTTATTTAAATTTACCTAATACGCGTCAGTAGATTACATCAAGTTTATGCATTTTATAATACTTTACGCGGCAACTTGGGCCAGTCAAATTGGGGTTAGTTGAGCCTTGAATCAACTTACCCCATGTCATTTATCATTTGTGACAACACATATTGGTGTTTCAAGTAAGCATTTTCATGAACTATATCTTGTTCGATTTGTCTAAAAGCAGTACTAGTTAATATACTTGTAAATCCCAATTCCGTTGTATGTAGAAAACAAGTCGATAAGTGTAATTTCTATTCGCATTAAGCATTCTGCATGGAAGATATCACTAGTATGTGTACACGACATATCGTTACAAGAAAGCCGCCTTTCTCCAGACACAGGATTTAGATAACACAAAATAGCTAAACTTACCCCGATCTCCCCGCGTGCGTGCGTGCGTGCGTGCGTGCGTGCGTGCGTGCGTGAGTGCGTGCGTGCGTGTATACGTGTGCTATCCACGCAGCGATATGCACGTGCACGCCGCTGTGTGGATAAATGCAGGCGCTCGTTCGCACATTTAATTCTGTACACAATATAAGGTAGTGAGTTGTTACTTACAACTTAGTGTCACACGTTATTCCACGTTTGCATTACAGTCTCTACAATGGGGAAGTTAACGTGTATCATCGCCGTCCTAGCAACGTTACAAGGTGAGACTAACTAACGTCACCAACACAACATGGTGTGTGTGGTGTGTGTGTGTGTGTGTGTGTGTGTGTGTGTGTGTGTGTGTGTGTGTGTGTGTGTGTGTGTGTGTGTGTGTGTGTGTGTGTGTGTGTGTGTGTGTGTGTGTGTTATGTATGTAATTTATATATATATATATATATATATATATAATATATATATATATAATATATATATATATATATATATATATATATATATATATATATATATATATATATATATATATATATATATATATATATATAATATAAATATTTCTATAACGTTCTTGTATTCGTTATTAACACTACACACACACTCAGGCTGAATTATATATAAACTATTAGGTGAATGTCAGACAGGATATTTAAGAAGTGTTTTCTCTGCATAAATACCCGCATTACACCTGTTTAATAACATGTACGTTAGTTAAGAAGTACATAGTTAGATATTAATTATGTGAAATGTAAATATATATAATATTATATATATATATAATGATAATATATATATATATAATTAATATATATATATATATATATATATATATATATATATATATATATATATATATATATATATATATATATTATAAGGTAGCCTTTCCTAACTGATGTACTTTCTTAACTAACGTACATGTTATTAAACAGGTGTAATGCGGGTATTTATGCAGAGAAAACACTTCTTAAATATCCTGTCTGACATTCACCTAATAGTTTATATATAATTCAGCCTGAGTGTGTGTGTAGTGTTAATAACGAAAAAAGAACTACAAGACACGGTCTATCCTAAGACGAAATAGGCGTTCACCATTCACCACTATGCAAACGTAGTGTCCGTGGTTGATGCTGTTTCCTTGGCTGCCGTTAGATGGCGCCCCTCCAATACCCGTCTAGATCCTCTCTCCGTCGTCACCTTATCGTGTCCATTCGTAAGATTTCCATGTGGTGATAAACACTGTATATCGGCGTCTTGTATTATGTTGATGCTGAGGCCAACTTTCATCTTCTCATTTGTTCATTGATGTCTATGAATGTTGTCTTCTCTGTTCTCCAGATGTTGGTGTAACTGTCCAGATATATGTCTATTTAATACACTTCTTTCCGTGATTATTTTGTGGCTGCTCTTGATTTGTTTGGTGACTGACCGTCTGTTTGCGGCGTATAAGTGCCGTTGCCGGAAGTTCGCATGAGATGGTGCCAAGTCTCTCCGAGCAGGTTACAAAGTTACTCTTGAAGATATCGCCTGCAGTGCAGCCGTTTGTGATTCTTCCTCGAATCTTTTGTCACCTGTTTTTAGCTGTAGCGTTATCTCAGGTAGACGTAGCATTAACAAGTCTATGTCTGAGTGGTTTCGGCATTTACTGAGTCGTTTTCTAGTATCATCTTTGTATTCGATGTTTCATCTTTAGGCTAGATTTAGATATTCATCAGGGTTTTATATTTATTAGTGCACATGGCTATGTTGACGGCGACACACTGCCTGTCTATCCTGAAGCTTCTGCGTACCAAGTCAATGTACGGAATACGTTTTCGAGTTTTCCGTAAACAGCCTGAACAATATGGTGTTTCCCTGTCAGACTCCTCTTGTAATGGTCGTCGGTCAGTTGGTGCAGAGAGTTATCACATTTCTAGGTACAAGTCGTCTATCCCATGTTCTTGGCGCCATCCCAGTGCTGTTTGAGTTTGCACTAAGTCGAAAGTCTTTTTCTAGTCGACAAAGACGATGCAGAGCGTGATATTATATTATCGACATTCTCGGTTTACGACGTGAACGTTGTCTGTCGTTGAGTATCTGTTGCTGAATTCAGCTTACTCTCCTGGTTGGTGTTCGTCGAACGGCTTCTGTAGTCGACGTCACTGGCGAGTAAACTTGTAGTTCGTTTTTCCAAATATGCATACCTCACAAATACTAGATTGATTGTCCAAGCTTTTCACGTGCTGTGTATGGCTTCAAAACAAGTACAAAAGTAGAAAAGACATTTATGTTTTCTGTTGTGTATTGTGCGCAAATTAACTAGAAATAAGAAATGTGGCCGCAGCTTGTTTGATGTTGAATAAAGGACAATGAATTCATATAGATAAGGTTGGTAATGGGCATAATTTATTGCCAGTTGGTATAAACAGATATACCATGGAAATGCATGTATACAAGTAATTGTGTACGCAAAGTTAACATTCAGACATATATATACACAATGCATCAAGCTGTTAATATACAACATCAAAGGTGAGGGGCTACCAGCCAACACATATACAAGCAGTCAAATATATACAAAGCATCAAGCTGATAATACACAAATATTCAGTATAGAGTCGACAGCTTATTAAAAAATACAAGGGATATGTCTGGATGACAAATAAATTGCAAGTAACACACTGCAAAAAAACTCACAAATGTGAGGTGGAGGAGAGGAGGAGGTGGTGTCTCATAAACAGACAACTTAATATCGAATAAAACAGCAGAATATACGATACTAAATAAACACGACTCACTTTGTTCGATTCGGAAAAGAACTGGGGAAGAATGGTGGACTTTTCCCAAGATGCCCCGCACTGGGCCAGCCCACCAACTGGTAGGGGTGGAAGGCTAGAAATATTTTGGATTCACATTATCAGGCAACACACAACAAACATAAATTTACTTTTGGTTATACCAAGAAGTTGTTATTTATGTTTTCTGTTGTGTATTGTGCGCAAATTAACTAGAAATAAGAAATGTGGCCGCAGCTTGTTTGATGTTGAATAAAGGACAATGAATTCATATAGATAAGGTTGGTAATGGGCATAATTTATTGCCAGTTGGTATAAACAGATATACCATGGAAATGCATGTATACAAGTAATTGTGTACGCAAAGTTAACATTCAGACATATATATATATATATATATATATATATATATATATATATATATATATATATATATATATATAACAATGCATCAAGCTGTTAATATACAACATCAAAGGTGAGGGGCTACCAGCCACAGACACTGGTCATAATGAGGAGTGTCACCCCCACCCAAGGCGTTATATACACCAATTATCAATTACGATGAACGCGGATGTACGGAGTAATGGTAAAGTTGGCCTTTGTTTCGTCTAGGTAAGACCTATTACAAAAACGGCCACCATTACTACTACTTGTGTTGTCAGAGTTCAAAGTAACTATCTTTTTTCTCTACAAAAACAAACGTTTTTTCTACCGTTGTGTGTCGCTTTCAATGTTCATCGCATTGCCCAGTGAATTATAATTAGTAACGGATTGATGTGCACGAAAACATTCTGCCAGTTGGTTATTTTTCCAACTGTCGTCAATATGATGACGAGGGTCGGGGGACAAATGTGTGTGTGTTGATAGCACAACCACAACAATTCTTTGTACATCGTAAAGGTCATTTGGAAAAACAGTCTAGATCATCTGATTCTGCATAATTCAGTATTGTAATGATGATGATATATATATATATATATATATATATATATATATATATATATATATATATATATATATATATGTACTGATAATACACCTTCGTCACACCAAGTATCGATATGTATAAACTAATATGTTGTTATGCATCACTTAGTAATGTGATTGAGGCATTTCGTGGCATTCGGTGCAGATAGGTCACCGTCGTTCTGTTTCTTTCCCAGGTTTGGCTGGCTCCACTGGTTACTACACTGGTTACTACACTGGTTACTCTGGTTACCATGGAGGCACAAGAGGTCAAGGAGTACACCGTGGCGCAACGGTCAGTTGCAACATCTTTCTTTTTGACCCACACACACCAAATACGTTTAGTCGCACATTCCCCAAGTGTCGAGCGACTACTTCGGCCCTTTTCCACCACTTGCCCATTGGTCTTCATTGTAGCCCCTGGGGTTGCACCCTGCTCGCCAACACAACTGCCTCTGTCAACCAGTTCGTCACCATCAGCACAGTCTGTCACCTCCATGTCTCCTCATCACGACGTCCTATATAGCGCGTCATCCTTGTCCTTTGTCACCACGTCATTGTGATCACGACATAGTTACCACATCATTGTCCCTCATTACCGCGTCCCTCGACAGTATGTGTGGGTGTGCCACGACATGCTGTTAAACAAAATGGTTGGAATGGACGTAACTGCACATTTGGGTATCAGCGTTTTTACTAGATCGCGAACAGAGACTAACAATTGGCGACGCTCTGTCCAAGCCAGGGTATCCCAATGGGGGCATTCCCCGGGGACGTTATCAGGGCCAGAATCCTTTTAGTCCATACAACGATTTGCAAACATCTCGTCCTATGAATATGGTGATGATAGCATTATAATTATTTGAAATATGCAACCAAAATATGGTGTCTCTTATCCAGGATTATGCGTTGTTGAGTAATGGTCTTTTAAAAAGGATATGCGTAGCAATACGAGTAAGACCAAAGAAATTGTCAAGCACTACAATGTATGCTTCGTTTTCTTTACTAAAGGGTGTACGAGGTGCTACTGGTCCGCCTGGCCTCAGACGTGGGATGACGGGTCGTCAGGTGATTAGTTTCCTTAGAAGTTATAACACGAAACATATTGCTTCCTCGTCCTGTAGAATAATCATCTAATGCCATCTTTCTCGTCGAATTTAGGGATCCACGGTATATTTCCCTTATTGTGTTATAAACAGTTATCTCCATGTATAAATATAACATTGTTATCAGTAACTGTTTCTTATGTTTTCTAATATTTGCCAATCGTGTCAAGTAGGAATCGGTGTGAATTTGAACATTTGTAAATTTCGGGTGCATAATGTAACTTTCGTGACAATTTTAAACTTGTTGTGAAGATTAACCGGTGTACATATTTCACTACATTTTTATGTTTGAGATTGGCTTTATTTGTCGTAGTCGAAGTCTGAAGAAATGCGTTATTTATTAAGAACCCACAGAAATGATAAGATGTGACGACGCAAACAGTCAAGTAGTTTGCTGCGTGTGTTATGATAGGGTCCGAGGGGTGCGACTGGAGCCACTGGAGTTGAGGGACTCACAGTAAGTGTGACAATGTACAACGTGGTGTAACATATCATAAACAACATGGTCTTGTCATCGACACAATCGTAGCAATACATCGTCTTATTAATCGCAACTGACGGTTGTTTCTACCGTTTAGTACATACATACGCACGTTGTATATACATACATACATACATACATACATACATACATACATACATACATACATACATACATACATACATACATACATACATACATACATACATACATACATACATACATACATACATACATACATACATACATACATACATACATACATACATACATACATACACACATACATACATACAACACACACACACACACACACACAACATACAAAATACATACATACACATACATACATACATACATACATACATACATACATACATACATACATACATACATACATACATACATACATACATACATACATACATACATACATACATACATACATACATACATACATATATTAATGACACCATCTACATATAAAATATATATATATATATATATATATATATATATATATATATATATATATATATATATATATATATATAAAGTAAAAATAAACAATAAAATACATATTAATCAATTTTAATTTTTTAACAGGACAGACGTGAGAACATTAACTGCTATAGTCGATCTTGCATAAGTGATATTATTTTAATGTGTATTGACATGGGAGTGTAACGGCTGCATGCACTCCTGTGCTTCCGGTATATACGCGTATTCTTGTTCAATATATATGTTATTCACTTTTAGGCAACACATATAAACCCCCTCTTTTTTACAGGTATACCCTATATCCGAAAGAATTACACTGACTGATCAGTCATCATGAGTTTAGAGTTCACAACCGCTACCTATACTCCGTTGCCGGTGCATTAGGGTCATTGTTCATGTTCCAAAAATCCTACGTTGAGGATACTTGAAATAAGTACACCCATTTCCCATAAATACATGCATACTTACATACATACGTACATACATGTATGCAAAGATACGTACGCGAGTGTGCGACTAAGCGAGTTCGTCCGTTGCATTCACTCGTTCGTCCATTCATTAGTGCAAACTGAAGTTGATATGACGATGTTTCAGGGCGTCCTGGGAGCAACAGGACCGAAAGGTTCTCCGTATGGGGCGACCGGAGCCACGGTGAGTTCTGTGCGATTCAACGATATATGTTTAGTAAGAAATTGCTATGATGTGTGTGTGTGTGTGTGTGTGTGTGTGTGTGTGTGTGTGTGTGTGTGTGTGTGTGTGTGTGTGTGTGTGTGTGTGTGTGTGTGTGTGTGTTGTGTGTGTGTGTGTGTGTGGTGTGTGTGTGTGGGGTGGTGTGTGTGTGTGTGTGTGTGTGTGTGAGAGAGTGCGTGCGTGTGTGTGTGTGCGTGTGTGTGGTGTGTGTGTGCGTGTGCACGCGTGTGTGTGTGTGAATGCGTGGTGTTGTGTGTGTGTGTGTGTGTGTGTGTGTGTGTGTGTGTGTGTGTGTGTGTGTGTGTGTGTGTGTGTGTGTGTAGTGCGTGCGTGTGTGTGTGCGTGTGTGTGGGTGTGTGTGTGCGTGTGCACGCGCGTGTGTGTTTGAATGCGTGGTTGTGTGTGTGTGTATGTTTGTGCGTGCGTGTGTGTGTGTGTGTGTGTGTGTGTGTGTGTGTGTGCGGGCGTGCGTGCGTGCGGGCGGGCGGCCATGCCTGCGTGCGAGAATGAATGAATGTGCGTGACTGTGTGTTTGCGTGTATATGTATGGTGAGTATTCTCACAATATGTTTATTTGCTTACATAACATATTGTTTCACACAACAGGGTAGAGTAGGAGAGATGGGGCCAAATGGAACCACTGGACAAACAGGCCCTGTGGGACATGGCGGAAAAGGCTGCACAGGTGAACAATTTATCTCTGAGTTGAATGCTTAGGACCTTGTTTGTTCCGACCTTTCCCAGAGTGGTCATTGTTACCAGTGTTTTGGACGACGTTGTGTGCGATGTGCGAACGCACCGGTCATCGAATTGTACTGCTCTACTGATGTCAAAACAATAGTATATGTTCCTCTATCGGAATTAGCCAGCGTAATAATTCATTTCAGCAAATCTGTTATTTTAAATATGGGAAAATGGGATATTCTTCAATAACAAAAGGTATTGCAATGGCGCAGTGGCGCAGTGGCGCAGTGGCGCAGTGGCGCAGTGGCGCAGTGGCGCAGTGGCGCAGTGGCGCAGTGGCGCAGTGGCGCAGTGGCGCAGTGGCGCAGTGGCGCAGTGGCGCAGTGACTAGAGCTTCGTATTCTCAGCAACGAGCCGTGTCAAACCTTGGCCAAGTGTTTTCACTCAACACTGCCCCAGTTCGCCGATCTATGTGAGTGAACACCAGGCTAGAAACAGTGACGACTACTTGTGTACGAATAGTCTTCGCGTATTAATTGAAGCGTGGCTGGATGCTTCCCAAACTCCTTAAAAACACGTTGGTGTAAGCTGCTTGTACGTCTATACTCAATTACATTGTTCATTATTGGGTTAAATACACACTTCCGGTTGTTATTCTGATTCGTTACACGATATCTTTGCTCATTTCCTCCAGATCGTCCGATGGACTTCGTGAAGCCGTTATGGGAATTCGGTCTCACTGTTTGGTTCGGCGTGTTAGCGACATTCGTCGTCCTCAGCCATCGGCAAGGCTTGAAACAGCTGAAGAGAAACGACAACTATGAACCCTAGTGTGAAGCTCGTGACTCACTGAGATTGCGCGAGCACTAACAGTTCGCATTTCCTAATTGCATTAATGACTTCCCAGAAAAGTCGACATGGTGTTCATTCAATTGAACAGGTCTGCATTGAGTAAAGTGTAACGTGCCTTGGGATGGGTACTGCGATATGTAAAAACTAACCTATTACTTTTTAACTAACTGAAAAGTACGACATGTTACGAGGAGTTGTTTTCACCAGCCGTCCTTGTGGTCGCTGTGGTGTTGCGCGGATTGGTTTATGAACAGACGCTGCTTTCATGCTGCCAAAAAATCGTCTCTGTGAACAATGGAGACGAATGACTCACTATTGCGCAACACTCACCCCGTGATACAAACAATCGCCCCAGTCGTGCCAGACACGCCCGTTGAATACAAGACGACGAATACGTTCTCCTAAAATATCACAGCGACTAACTGTTTGCGCATTCTTGCCACGCGAGCTGTCGTCTAACTTAGTAAATAAATCCTTCTGCAAACTGCGCAATTCGTCTGGGTTGTACTAGCGACCAGCGCTCCTTTACTCTTGTCGTCTTATGTGTTTTGGTCGACGCCAATGCATGATAAGTGCCACGTCACATTTGTAGGAATAGATGACCAAACAAACTAATTATATCTCCGTACAAATGTAGATGTTTGCGTCGGCAGCAACTTCACTTGTTTGAAGAAAGAAACGCTTGGAACGGAACCGTCAGAACAAAACCTGACATAGGAGAA
Source organism: Ridgeia piscesae (assembly GCA_025642075.2). NCBI lineage: Eukaryota > Metazoa > Annelida > Polychaeta > Sabellida > Siboglinidae > Ridgeia > Ridgeia piscesae. The sequence goes on from JAODUO010000503.1 coordinate 16,380, forward strand.
AGACAGGGAGAAAGAGGTTAACTATAATGTCAATGGATTGATAGAAAAACAATACAAATGGCAATCATCATCGCAGTTATAACATGGACATTGCTCTGAGGATATGCCAAAGAATCTGTATCAAAGGACAATAATTTTAACATCGTCATCATCATTGTTCCGCGGTTGGGCGACGGCTTCAGCATGCTGTTTCCATAAATGTCACCATTGCGCTATCCTCTCATTTATAGCGATTTTTAAAGTGCTCGTCTAATTAGTCTTTCGAACTTCTCGCCAGTTATTGTCAACTTTGAACTCAAGTGCTTAAGCCATTCTGTTTGATTCATCGTAAAAATACCTCGGTAATCCGCGTATAATACCAATTGTCTAGTCGATGTGCAAGGATCGAGGGGGGAGAGAAACCATATCAAAGCTACGACGCTAAAGCAACGGTGTTCCAATTTGGGGAAACCTTTCCGCAGGAAGGCAGTAGTTGTGCATGCTTTTATATTGTCTAGAAAAGCTAAAGAACTGTGACTGCAGGAACCAAATGTACGCGGCACCGCAATAAATCGTCAACAACGCACATACCCGAAATATCTTAAACAGAACCCCCTCGAAATTGCCACTCATGTCTTCCGAATAATTTTCCCAACAGGTGAGGATCTATGTCACATGAAATGGATGATTGAGGAAAAAAGGAATCACAGGGAAACTAACACATTCTTCACTAAATCAAACGTACCGTTCTACGGGACTGATCAGTAAATTACATAAACTGTGATTCGTGCAAGTCACAACACAAAACAAAATGTTTATATACAATAACTTTAATATAAACATAAAACATTAAGATTTACCAGAATTAAACTGACATATTCATATGAGAGCAGTATTTAATATCTAGGTTGTTTAGTCAACAGTATTACATGTTTGAGATTGCGTTGTTTCAAAAAAACATTCTGCCACATTACGTTCCGTATGGGCGTCTACACAACCGAACTGCCTTGCTTCAGTTGACTGAGACATTGTCGACGTTTGAGGACGATGAAGGACAAGAGAACGACGAACCAGACAGTGAGAATGAAATCACACAGCGGCTTCACGAAACGCCACTGACCATCTGTCGAACACAAACACATACCGGATGTAGCGTCATCACGCATGCACAGCTTTTGAGAACAACGCCATCCTTTCTAACACAGTTACTAATATAAGAATAGTATAGTTGAAGTTGTTTAGATGCATCACTCCATAAGCAGGATTTTTGTTTCCCTTTATTTACAGACTCATAAACGTAGTAATCGCGTTAGCGTCATTTGGTGCAGGCATGCACATACATACATACGTACACACACACACGCACGCACGCACGCACGGGTACACATACATAAACACACACACACACACACACACACACACAACACACACCACACAACACACACACACACACACACACACACACACACACACACACACACACACACACACACACACGACCACACACACTCGAGTGAGTGAGTGAGTGAGTGTGTGAGTGAGTGAGTGAGTGAGTGAGTGTGTGTGTGTGTGTGGTGTGTGTGTGTGTGTGTGTTTGTTTGTTTGTGTGTGTGTATGTGTGTGTTTATGTATGTGTACCTGTGCGTGCGTGCGTGTGTGTGTGTGTACGTATGTATGTATGTGCATGCCTGCACCAAATGACGCTAACGCGATTACTACGTTTATGAGTCTGTAAATAAAGGGAAACAAAAATGTTCAGAATTCCTGTCTTTTATAACAACCGTAAGTTTAGTTAGCATACAAAGAACAAAAACCAGGGAAATTGCTTAGTCACCAAAACAAGTATCATTGTCTGGTCGACAATCAACGATTATTCCACATGTGACATACATTGGGTCCGGTTCCCCTGGGCTCGCCTGAGCCCTTGGGTCCAGTCTCCCCAGTGGCGCCCTGAAACAAAATGTCGTGGCAATGATGTAAGTGTAACAATGTGTCGTCCTAGTTCACATCCAATGCTACATGATCAATGGGGTTCCACAAATCCACGTTAGCCGCTAGAGGCGCCAATACGCAACTAGACCCTAGTTGCGTATCAGCGCCTCTAGCGACTAACGTGGATTTGTTTATATGTTTTGCTGAACGTTTGTTTAAATCATCATCAATTAGCCATTGACCGTGCAGGCGCGTAGCCAGCGATAGCTTGTATGTGGGCATCTGGGCATGCCGTATGTGTGGTCAATACACAGAACAGCATGCCGTATGTGTAGTCAATAGACAGAACAGCCAAAACAACGCCATCTTAGCACTGATTTCAATCGAACGTCCCGCGACGTTTCATCGACTGTAAATGTACATTAATGTAGATATTATGCTTTCATATTGACGGACATCAATATGCGAGCGATGTACGGCGAGCTGTAGATGATTTTACACATCCTTTCCGGCATCGAGCCAGCACACCAGTCGTCGGGCCACCAGTCGACGTTCCATCAGCTGTAAATGTACATTAATGTACATAGTACACCTTCACATTGACGGACATGTCAGACTGTATCCGTATTTAGCTATGTGTGAGGCTTCGGTGTCATGCGAGTTCAACAGCTGATTGTAGGATGATTTAAACAAGCGTTCCGCAAAATGTTCCGCAAAACGGTGCCGCATTTTACACACGTCAAGAATACGTAAAAGCCGGCACAAAGGCCCTAGTTGCGTTAGACCGCCATCTGTCGGATTAGTTATTGTAGTACCTCATTGCTTCAAGGAATGCAACGTTTTCATCACTGTGTCTTGTCACGTGACAGTCATATTCACTAGTGGCGATGGGTATTATCAATAACTGACACAACGTTGTCGGGCAATGTTATTAGGTGACTAGAGAATAGTTCAAACCGTTCAAACCGTTCAAACCGTTCAAACCATTCAAACCGTTCAAACCGTTCAAACCGTTCAAACTGTTCAAACCGGTTCAAACCGTTCAACCGGACACTATCTCGACTGCTACGGAACTCACACAGTCACCTTGCAATTACTTCGCGATTATTATTCGTAAACAAATGTCAGCCATACCCCATTCGTATAAGCGAGTGACCTAGACGGGTTTCGAACCGACTGCTGACTGAGAGTCTACTTACAGCTGGACCAGTGGGTCCAGCCTTTCCCGTCGGTCTTTCCATACCCGTAGCCCCCCTGTGGCCTTATTGGGAAGGTGAAAATGGAAGCGTTGTCATGATAACATTTAAAAGGTAAACCATTACATAGTACAGTATCCAATCCTCAGGAGTGGTCAAATCGCTTCACGGTTTACCCCTGACAGACCTGTCAAGTCGACACCGTCTTGACTTCGCTTGGAAGCATCCATGCAGCCACGGGCAGTTAACACGCGAAGATTATTCGCTCACAAATATCCACCACTGTCTATAGTCAAGTAGTCATTCGTACAGCTGAAGTGGAGCAATGTAGAGTGAAAACACTACCCAAGATTCGACACGGCAGCACAGGATATGAACCCTGATTCTCTTAGTCGAGAGTCCGAAGCTCCGACCACTGAACCACCATTGCACTACTACGCTTACAGATGAGTAAATATAATTAAACTCATTCATCTGGGATTACTCTCCCTCACACGTCTGGCCGTTTTAATTCGGAAATTTTATTTCCGATTAATTCAGTCGCAATCTCATAATTTCTATAATCTGCAAAATGATTATGCGGTACTGAGTGTGTGATATATAGTGACCGGATAGCCCCTGGGTCCCACTTGTCCAGTCGCCCCAGTGCAGCCGATCCAAGATGTCTGCGGCGAAACGCCTGGAAACACAAAAGTTAAACAATTGTTTAGGGTCTTTGTCAATATAACATTTCCAGTAATCCTATACAATTGGATGTGGATGGATAAAGGGTCAATTAAATAAAACAGTTAACACAAAATGTGGCTAAATTCTGCTTTCTATGTACATTTATCGGCTGCGTCTGTAAACTGTGGTTAGTTCTGGACGTAGTACACCAGTTGCATTTCACTCACGTGATTATGTTTAGCCATTTGTTTCATTAGAAAGAATTGGGACATGTCTGAATACACCGTGTACTGATTGAGCAAGTCTGTCGTTGGAAGACGTAGACACCTGTTAGGGTATCACAGCGACTTGTTAACCTTTCCTTGTACTGCATTTAATTTAATTTTTGGATGAGGAGTTGGTGGGTGGCTATTAGGTAGGTGGGTGGGTATTGGGTAGGTGGGTGGGTATTGGGTAGTGGGTGGGTATTGGGTAGGTGGGTGGCTATTAGGTAGGTGGGTGGCTATTGGGTAGGTGGGTGGCTATTGGGTAGGTGGGTAGGTATTGGGTAGGTGGGTGGGTATTGGATAGGTGGGTGGGTATTGGGTAGGAGGGTGGCTATTGGGTAGGTGGGTGGGTATTGGGTAGGTAGGTGGGTATTGGGTAGATGGGTGGGTATTGGGTAGATGGGTGGGTATTGGGTAGGTGGGTGGGTATTGGGTAGGTGGGTGGGTATTGGGTAGATGGGTGGGTATTGGGTAGGAGGGTGGCTATTGGGTAGGTGGGTGGGTATTGGGTAGATGGGTGGGTATGGGGTAGGTGGGTGGGTATTGGGTAGGTGGGTGGGTATTGGGTAGGTGGGTGGGTATTGGGTAGGTGGGTGGGTATTGGGTAGATGGGTGGGTATTGGGTAGGAGGGTGGCTATTGGGTAGGTGGGTGGGTATTGGGTAGGTGGGTGGGTATTGGGTAGATGGATGGGTATTCAGTAGGAGGGTGACTATTGGGTAGATGGTGGGTATTGGGTAGGTGGGTCGGTATTGAGTAGGTTGTTTTGGATCATTGGAACTGTTTATATTTACAAAGTCTCTTATGTCGTTATATGAATATAATAACAAGAAAGTTACCAATTTATAAGTTAGTTATGTTACCGAATGATTAATAAACACAATAAATCGTCGAAGTGTTCATAAACTGTCAACAAATCCCCATCAAGCCCCCGAGAGCTTTATGATTTTGTACACACAGGACTGACGTGACTCACTACTGTTGTGTATCACTGACCCGAATACAACAGCAGACAGGATTGGCGTGACTCACTACTGTTGTGTATCACTGACCCGAATACAACAGCACACACAAGACTGACGTGACTCACTACTGTTGTGTATCACTGACCCGAATACAACAGCACACACAGGACTGGCGTGACTCACTACTGTTGTGTATCACTGACCCGAATACAACAGCACACATGGGTCTGACGTGACTCACTAATGTTGTGTATCACTGACCCGAATACAACAGCACACACAGGACTGGCGTGACTCACTACTGTTGTGTATCACTGACACGATTACAACAACACACACGGGACTGACGTGACTCACTACTGTTGTGTATCACTGACACGAATACAACAACACACACGGGACTGACGTGACACACTAATGTTGTGTATCACTGACCCGAATACAACAGCACACACGGGACTAACGTGACTCACTACTGTTGTGTATCACTGACCCGATTACAACAGCACACACGGGACTGACGTGACTCACTACTGTTGTGTATCACTGACCCGAATACAACAGCACACACGGGTCTGACGTGACTCACTAATGTTGTGTATCACTGACCCGAATACAACAGCACACACAGAACTGGCGTGACTCACTACTGTTGTGTATCACTGACCCGAATACAACAGCACACACGGGACTGACGTGACTCACTGTTGTTGTGTATCACTGACCCGAATACAACAGCACACACGGGTCTGACGTGACTCACTAATGTTGTGTGTCACTGACCCGAATACAACAGCACACACATAACTGGCGTGACTCACTACTGTTGTGTATCACTGACCCGAATACAACAGCACACACAGACTGACGTGACTCACTACTGTTGTGTATCACTGACCCGAATACAACAGCACACACGGGACTGACGGGACTCACTACTGTTGTGTATCACTGACCCGAATACAACAGCACACACGGGTCTGACGTGACTCACTAATGTTGTGTATCACTGACCCGAATACAACAGCACACACAGAACTGGCGTGACTCACTACTGTTGTGTATCACTGACCCGAATACAACAGCACACACAAGACTGGCGTGACTCACTACTGTTGTGTATCACTGACCCGAATACAACAGCACACACAAGGGCTGACGTGACTCACTAATGTTGTGTATCACTGACCCGAATACAACAGCACACACAGGACTGGCGTGACTCACTACTGTTGTGTATCACTGACACGAATACAACAACACACACGGGACTAACGTGACTCACTACTGTTGTGTATCACTGACCCGAATACAACAGCACACACAGGACTGACGTGACTCACTACTGTTGTGTATCACTGACCCGAATACAACAGCACACACGGGTCTGACGTGACTCACTAATGTTGTGTATCACTGACCCGAATACAACAGCACACACAGAACTGGCGTGACTCACTACTGTTGTGTATCACTGACCCGAATACAACAGCACACACGGGACTGACGTGACTCACTACTGTTGTGTATCACTGACCCGAATACAACAGCACACACGGGACTGACGTGACTCACTAATGTTGTGTATCACTGACCCGAATACAACAGCACACACAGGACTGACGTGACTCACTACTGTTGTGTATCACTGACCCGAATACAACAGCACACACGGGACTGACGGACTCACTACTGTTGTGTATCACTGACCCGAATACAACAGCACACACGGGACTGACGTGACTCACTACTGTTGTGTATCACTGACCCGAATACAACAGCACACACGGGACTGACGTGACTCACTACTGTTGTGTATCACTGACCCGAATACAACAGCACACACGGGACTGACGTGACTCACTACTGTTGTGTATCACTGACCCGAATACAACAGCACACACGGGACTGACGTGACTCACTACTGTTGTGTATCACTGACCCGAATACAACAGCACACACGGGACTGACGTGACTCACTACTGTTGTGTATCACTGACCCGAATACAACAGCACACACAGGACTGACGTGACTCACTACTGTTGTGTATCACTGACCCGAATACAACAGCACACACGGGACTGACGTGACTCACTACTGTTGTGTATCACTGACCCGAATACAACAGCACACACGGGACTGCGTGACTCACTACTGTTTGTATCACTGACCGAATACAACAGCAACACGGGTTACGGACCCCACTACAGTTGTGTATCACTGACAGAATAAACAGCATTAAAGTGATCTGACGTGACCCCATACTGTTGTGTATCACTGACCGAATACAACAGCCCCACACGGTGATGCTTACTCCTCTTGTTGTGTATCACTGATCCGAATACAACTTGCACACACGAGATGACGGGTCAAATGTTTGTCACTGCCTGAATACAACAGCACAACGGACTGATTTGCTGTGATCACTAGTGCCTGAGCTGACCCGATAGCAACATCCGTTGAAGCGACTGCAAAGTACTCATTACGATTAACGCATGCGGTGACGATTTGACGACACGACGTAACCCTACGTGTTGACCTTCGTTACCAGCACATTTGCGTCGGGGACAGAATAGGCACATGTAAACTGCAAGATGTCTCTATGGCCTAGTCGAATATTCTGCGTATAAAAAATTTTGCTGTGAATTTGTGTTGTTTCGTTACGTGTGAAGTGGTCTGGGGTGATATTCCCTGTGTCTGTGTACCTTGCCCACATCGTTGGATGCGGGTGTCTATACCCCTCTGCGAGTGTCCGCGGTGTGTGATCCAGTGCGTGTGTGTTGTTGTGTGTGTGTGTGTGAAGTGTTTGTGTGTGTGTGTGTGTTGTGTGTGTGTTGTGTGTATGTGTGTGTGTGTGTGTGTGTGTGTGTGTGTGTGTGTGTGTGTGTGTGTGTTAATGCAGTGTGTGTGTGTGTGTGTGTGTGTGTGTGTGTGTGTGTGTGTGTGTGTGTGTGTGTGTGTGTGTGTGTGTGTGTGTGTGTGTGTGTGTGTGTGTGTGTGTGTGTGTGTATGTGTGTGTGTGTGTGTGTGTGTGTGTGTGTGTGTGTGTGTGTGTGTGTGTGTGTGTGTGTGTGTGTGTGTGTGTGTGTGTGTGTGTGTGTGTGTGTGTGTGTGTGTGTGTGTGTGTGTGTGTGTGTGTGTGTGTGTGTGTGTGTGTGTGTGTGTGTGTGTGTGTGTGTGTGTGTGTGTGTGTGTGTGTGTGTGTGTGTGTGTGTGTGTGTGTGTGTGTGTGTGTGTGTGTGTGTGTGTGTGTGTGTGTGTGTGTGTGTGTGTGTGTGTGTGTGTGTGTGTGTGTGTGTGTGTGTGTGTGTGTGTGTGTGTGTGTGTGTGTGTGTTGTGTGTGTGTGTGTGTGTGTGTGTGTGTGTGTGTGTGTGTGTGTGTGTGTGTGTGTGTGTGTGTGTTAAATTGTAGATCCTGGTCAAAAATGCACTACGCAATTCCTGGAAAAAAGGTAATGCAATTTCAGTGAAAATTATGTTCTTATTATGGAAAATTATGGCAATGGTGTACATTCCCCATCAATAATAGGGAATATACATCATTGCCATAATTGGGATGCCTTTGTTACCGCAATTAGCAGCTAGTGATAGTTGTGCCGCCATCTGGTGATCATTGG